>JAYMSP010003735.1:0-18645 GCA_036897095.1 Plantago elongata
AATGCCGATTATCCTTGGATTGGGATATGGATGATTGGAGAAGTACCTCAACTCGAGAAGAGAATGCCTTACATCCTGAAATAATTCAAGAGTCAATTGAGAAGGTACAAATGATCCGACAATGGATTAATGCGGCTCAGGATAGACAAAAGTCCTTCGCTGATCGTCGACGGAAGCATTTGGAATTTGAAGTAGCAGATTAAGTATTCTTGAAGATTTCTCCAAGAAAGGGGATTAAACGAATTGGAAAGGGAGGAAAACTTGCACCCCGATACATCGGGCTATTTGAGATAACTCGAAGAGTTGGGCCAGTTGCCTATGAGTTAGCACTCCCATTAAATCTTACAGGAATCCATAATGTTTTCCATGCGTCCCAACTAAAGAAGTATCACCCTGACCCTGAGCATGTCCTTCAACCCACTGACGTTAGACTTGAGTAGAACCTGACTTATGAAGAGGAACCTCTTCGAATCTTAGATACTCGAGTGAAGGAACTCCGGAATAAGCAAATTCCTCCAGTCAAGATTTTATGGCAAAATCATGCCCTTGAGGAAGCAACTTGGGAAAAGGAAACCAAAATACGAGATAAGTATCCATACTTGTTTACCGAAGATAGGTTGAATTTTGAGGACCAAATTCCCTAAAGTGGGGGAGAGTGTAAGAACCTCGAATTTCAGTAAGTTCGCACTAGCAATTAATCCGATATTATTATCATTATTGCGAACTGACACCCGACCCCTGACTCGACGCGTGCGAGAGTCTTGACTGTTAACAGCGGATTGAATTCAAATATTAGTGGCCAGTTTGTATCCGCCAGTTAATTACGAGTAGGGTTGGATTACTATTTGATATTATATTAATAAAATAATAATAAAAACAAAAATAAAAATTCGTAAAATTATTTTTGATTTTAATTTAGTTCGCGTCCAATATCGTCCCGGATATCGAATTCGTATTTTTCAGAATTTATTTACGAGCCGTTTGGAGTCCAGAATAAACCAGGTTTATATTCTTGCGTAATATCCATTGTACCCCTGAGTATCTTCTTTTTCTCCTTCTCTTTATTCCCGTTGTTACTCAGTATCCATGTCTCCGCCATTTTCTTTCGTCAAATTCTTCCGCCCGTCTTCTTCTCCGAGACGCCACCGACCAGCCGCCACCGGAAATACCCAAATCGCCCCTCCTTCTTCGTGACCAGGACGCTTGGCAAGGCTTGGGACACAAGTCGCCACTGGCGTGAGTTGGACAAGCGTCCAACGGACGCAATCAAACCGCCATCATGGACGGAGAGGCGGCCAAGAGTGTTAATTACGCGTGGTCGGTCGAAGACGGTTATAAATAGAAACTCCCGCCTTCTCCTTCGTCACACCCAAATTCCTCCAAACGCAAGCAGTCGCCATTCCCCTGCTCTCTCGCCTCTCGCCCTTCACCGCGCCTTCATCTCATCATTCGCACTGGACTAGTTATCGTGCTCTCGATCGACTTCTCCGGTTAGTACCCTTCTCCTTCGATTATACTCGAATTCGGATGGGAAAATTAATTGTTAAGCTGTGTTAATTTTCGAATTCGTTTGGCAGTTTACATTTGAATTCGTCTTGTTGCTATGTGCTGTAATTGCATACTGCGTGTTTGGTTTTGTTTTGCTTCACAGTATCATCTGAGTTTAGTAGGAGTGTACCTTTAGTTTAGAATGTTGCTTGTTGCTCTTATATATTAGGTCGGCAACTGTACTGTGTTTGTGCTCTATTCCATCTTTTAGAACTGCTCTTGTTATTTTCTCTCGTATGTTGTTTTGACCTCAAGTCGTTTGTTCTGAACTGGGAATTCTATGTAAGTAGGGGGACTGTGTAATACTTCTGTAATGAGTGGATCGAGTCCGATAGTGGTTCAATTGGGAGATGAATTATATGTTTCCAGTGTCTGATAGAGGTAATTTAATCTGGTGTGTGCAACTGGTATGTCATGTGAAGGGAAGAGGTGAATTAATCGAATTATTGGAAGATTTGGCATGTCATTTTTAGCTGAATTTTCGTCGATATGTGCTTGTTGATGCTATTATGGATTGATCAGTATTTGTTGTTCTCAAATTGACATCCTGGCTTGTTATTCTCAATTAACAGGTTTAACTTTTGGTCGTATGTAACTTGGTGGACTGGATATCTTATCTTTGCTGAGTTGATTATTTTCGGGTTAAGTCATGTGGTATTTGAATGACTTGTCAACTGTATATGTGCGTGGTTGTATGGTGCGTCCTTGTCGAGGTTGAATGTGATGGTCTGAGTGGATTGCTTCTCGCCGAGTTGAATGGTGTTATGTTTTGTGCGAATTGTGATGTTTTAATGTTTCGATGAGCTGGTTGTTGTAACTGCTTGCGGTGTTGGTTTACAAGAATGGTGCAAGATCGAGGGGATTGATGATTCTTTGGCTCGCATGTCACGAGCGCCTTGCTACAAAGGAGAGATTGATGCGATTTGGGGTTGTCCCGACAGCAAAATGTTGTTTATGTCCGGAGGTCGAGAGCCTGTTGCATCTTTTCTTCCAGTGTGCTGATCTCGCGACGATATGGAACACAATCATGTCGTGGCTGCAATTGCAACATACCCTTGGCAGTTGGACTGATCAATTGACTTGGATACTACAAAGGTCGAAGGGTAAAGGGTGGAGAGCCAAACTCTTGAAGATGGCTTTTACGGAAACGGTGTATGAAGTCTGGAAGTTCTGAAATGAGTATTGCTTTAACTGGACTTCTGGAACACCGAATTCAAATAGAGTTGCCCAAATCATTATTAACATTTTTATTTATAGGGCTTGGAGTGATTGCAAACTCAGATCCCATTGGGAATCTTATGATTGTCTAGCTTTCTTTCGTTATTTTTGCATTTCGTCTTAACGATTTAGGTTGATCGCTTCATCGCCTTCTACTTTGTATTTGTTTTGGATAATAATATATATTCACGTTCTAAAAAGAAAAGAAAAACTACAGTTCAATAAGTTGCTTTTTTCCCAACAAACACACAAAAAGACGGAGCAACCAAAACTCAATTCGAATTAAGACAATTCCATTCTTGCGAATGTCCTAAATTGCAATTCTTGAATATTTAGAAAAATAATTTAATGTTAAAACAAGCCATTTGAAATGAAAATCCGAATTCTATACTAAACCAAGTATCCTCAAATCGAGAATCCTTTTTTTTTCCCCAAATCTGAATCCCATTTGTACCCTCTCCTCCTCTATCCCTGTGTGTCGTTCATTTTCGCCTCAAAACCAAACCAAGCCACAAGCAAAGAATTTCAACTTGTACTCAACAACCCAAGCCTCGATCTGCTACTTCACTGCACTCCACTCGGTTCTTCTTCTTCCTCTCCAATGGCGTCGCCTTTGACCGACCGCCTTGAGCTCGCCAAGCTCTGCAGCTCCAAGGATTGGTCAAAGGCCATTCGCGTCCTCGATTCCATCCTCTCCAACTCCTGCTCGGTTCAGGACCTATGGTAATTTCAGATTCACATTTCCACCTTCCGGTATGGTAATGAATTCGAGCTATCGATTTCGATTGGTGTATGTATTGACCTGTTCAATTTTTGGCATTTTAGCAATCGAGCATTTTGCTATAGCCAGCTGGAGTTGCATAAGCATGTGATCAAGGATTGTAACAAGGCATTGCAGCTGGATCCTAAGCTTCTTCAAGCGTATATTCTGAAAGGTGACGTGACATGATGTGATTTCTTTTAGTTTTACTTCGTGAACAAGTTTGGTTGATCAGGAGCTAAGTTTAGGATGTAATTAGCTGAGTGGAATGTAAGGCGCCGTACCGGTTTGTGAAGGAGTGAAATCAGCTGACTATCTGGTGATTATTGGAAATTGGAAAAGAGAGTAGTTAATCAAGCATCTGAGTCAACTATGAGGAATCAAGTTTACCGAGTGCTTAGACTGGTTGATTACAATTAAATTTGCTTGTGTGTTGTTGAGTGAAGTTGCTCTCTACTTGCCTTGTAGTTTTAGGTTAGTCTAGTTACAAGTCTAAAATTTGAAAGTGGAAGTCAATAGCTTGTGTCTTTGAGTGCTTGCCTCGGATATTTGAGTTACAGTTCCTATTTCTGCACATGGTTAGTTGTCGTTAGGTCAGAATTATAATTTGTACCCGGAGTAGCTTGAGTATATACTTGGTTTCATTGAAAGTTGTATGAATCTAATATGACTTCTTAAACAGTTTTAGTTTATAATTTTGGGGCATGCTGACTGTTATTATTAAATTTTAGTTAATCAACGCGACATTTTGACAACATAAGAACATGAAATAACAAGGTGTAGTTTGTGCTCAGCTTTTGATTCAAGTTGTTTCAAACCACACTTCACCTTTTAAGGTTAAGAATTTAAACAAATTCAAGTCTGAGAAAGATGTTTCAGTCTTAGCCCGAACATAGTTATGCTTGATAGCTTAAGGTTTTATCCTTCAGTTATTAATGCTGTGTCAAGACTTGAAAATAAGTATGGATATAATTGTACACTTAAAAGTTCAAGATGTTTCAGTCTTAGACCAAGCCTAGTTAAGTGTGACAGCTTAAGGTTTTATGTCTTTTATCCTTCAGTTATTAATGCTGTGTCAAGAATAACTATGTTTATAATGTTACAGAATAGAAAGGACAACACCATGCATCAAGGTACTGTTTAATGCTACACTGAACCTGCTGAAATATATATTTCTTGATTCTTGAAGGCTTTTAAAGCGACACGAATAATAGGAATACGTAAAGAAATATATGCCGTCATTCTTCTAGCTAATGTGCCAGAGACTTAATGAAATCCTGTCATCCTGTGTGAAGAAGAAATTGTAATGGACTGAATATGATCGCCAGAGTCTTCTCAGAGTAAAGTTTGCCTTGTTGATTGGATAAAATATTAGGCAAAGTGTAACATCCCACATCGCTTAAAAGCGGTTGTGGGGAATAGTATATATGCAAACCACCACTCTCCTATGATATTAGGCCTTTTGGGAATTAATAACAAATCCGTGCGGGGTCCGGCCCAAAGTGGACAATATCGTACCAACGAGAGGTGTGTGGGACAGTCATGAGTAACCTTGACAGCCCAATGGACTGGGTCTCGGCCCATTAGTGGTCTGGTCATCATACAAAGTCTTCACTGCTTTTGTGAAAGTAAAATTGAGGCCTTCACACTGTACTATTATGATATGTAAAGCCTTCACTGCTTTTGTGATAGTAAAATTGAGGCCTTCACACTGTACTGTTATGCTATGGACTTCGTGATAATGTATCTGTGCCTTTTTATGATCATATAGCTACTTATCTTAACACTACGTAACTCCTATCTGCACGTTTTTTAATTATATAAGAAGTTTACAGAAAAATTTGTCCATAACTCCATATATTCTGTACCCAATGCATCTGACCTGCATTATATACATGACAATTACCATGTAATTTATCAGTTTAATTTTTCAGAAATTCTTGTGCATGGGTATCCTTTATGTAGACGGTCTCTGATTGCAGTAATGCTGGGATAGTTAGCATACTTTACAACTCATTTATCTAACACCGTGTCAAAGTATATATAGTATGTTAATTTCCTTAAAACTTTGAAATATTCCAATTTGATGCACCAGTGAGCAGCCACCCAACCTGCCTATTATGTTGACACAATTGGACCCGTGACTTCCTGTTTACCATGTCAGTATGGTGTTTATCATAGAATTCCCTGTAAGCCTTTAGCCTTGCTGTAACTTATAAGGGCTCATTGTCCTAAATTCTGGATGCATATCAATAAAAAGTTTCTTCAGGAATCTTGAAAGTTTTCGGGAGAAATTATACCATCCAGTTTTCCTTACGGTTAGGTAGTCTCCTAGTTCATATTGTGTGCACGACTCAACAAAAGACCATATACCACCTCCATTGTATGGTCACTCTTTTGAACTTGGTCTGAACTGGTAATGTTTTATAGGTCGTGCATTCTATGCGATTGGGAAGAATTCGGATGCTCTCACAGTTTGGGAAGAAGGTTATGAACATGCTGCCTGCCAGTCCACTGATTTAAAACAACTCTTGGAGCTGGAGGATCTCTTGAAAACTGCAAAACAAAATAGTTCTGTGGCTTCCCCAAATCATATGATTGAGTCTGTTGGGTCTAACTCTACACCTGAATCTGCTACTATTAATCACGAGTCAGCTGAAAAATCTGAGAACCATGTTGAATCAAATGGATCAACTGAAAGTGCCAGCAAGTCAATTAATCAGATGGAGACACATGGGAATTTAAACAACAATCTTAGTTCCAAGGGAAAGGCTGTGTTTTCCACCCAATCGAACAAGACTTATGATAGTCACTCTACTAAAAATAATGTAAAGTTGGGGGGACAGTCAGAGTTGAGCAATAAGGTGGCAACTAATTCTTCTGATTTCTTGAGAAGATCTGGTGATTTTTCTGATAGTCAGTCTTTTAATCCAGAAGAAATTCATCAACTACTGGATGGCAAGAAGAGCAGGAAGCTCTGTGTTGCTCGAATTACAAACAACACATCAATTAGCGTGGATTTAAGATTATCAAGGGGAATTGCCCAGGTACATTCCACTTTCTGCTCTTAGACATCATCACTATATGTTTCAAGTATTTCCATCTTTTGTTACTAATATTTCTGGTTCTGTGTTGGTTCTAATGCTAGTTTTTTCGAGTTAACTTAACTGCTTTGCTCTTCACACCATTTACCTTTTGCTTTTATATTCTCCTTCCTGTAACTAATCCATTTCCTCCCTTTTCTTGATGCTCTTTGTGTTTTTTTTTTTCAGTTTTGTTGCACATAATTTTTATTGGAGAATTTCATGTACGAAACAAGGTCTGTGAAGAAGTGAAATCATAACATTTGCAGAAAGTAATTCTATTAGGGAAAAATGTCTGCAGTATTGATGGTACACCTGTTGTTTTTTCATTAGAAAAATGTATTCCTCTCCCGATGGAATTTAGAAATTTATGATGAGCCTTACAGGCTCAATCATTTCGATTTCACGAGATATGGTATACATTTGAGGCAGTTTCTGCAATCAATCAGGTGGTTTTTAATCCTATTGCTGCATTTTACTGTGATGTTCGAACAACTAGAAACCCATATATAACATGAGTTGTAGACTTTTATAACCATAAGTTAGTTTACAATGAACAATAAAGAATTTCAGTCTTCCAGAAATACTCATGTTATCTATTTCGGTATTAATGCATTGGCAATCAAAAGCTATACCCCAATTCAATGTTGTAGTGCTCTAATATGCACTTGCATCCAGATCTTCAAAAGTTCTCATAAATTTCTCTGGTTTAATTTTTTTTTTCTCTTCTTGCAGGTTAATGATGGAAACTATTCTTCTGCTATATCCATTTTTGACAAGGTTGCTGCATTTTAATTTCTGTCTTCTCTGTCATAAACCCAATTTTCTAAAATGATGGTCAACAGAGGAATGGAATTTTGGCTCAATTTAACTATATCGATGTGATTACTATACCAGATTCTACAAGAGGAGCCTGATTACCCTGAGGCACTGATTGGAAGGGGGACGGCATATGCATTTCAGCGAGAATTACAATTTGCTATTGCAGATTTTACAAAGGTAAGGCTCGGCTCTCCGTATGGGCTCAAAATTGTAATACTGGAACTTGGTCGTTATGTGTTTAATTTGAACAGGCAATAGAATGTAACCCATCAGCTGGTGAGGCTTGGAAACGGCGTGGACAAGCTCGAGCTGCGCTGGGAGAAACTGCTGAGGTATAGTTGTTGCATCTATATCCAGGAAATGTTTTGTATTGATAGGGAATTTTTTTCTTTTCCTCCTGTTTTATTTTATTTTTTTATTTCAAGCTGTTCTGGTTGGGTGGTCTCACACTTTATTTTTGAAATCCAGATATCTGTTATAAATGTCCAATTTCAAAAGATTTTAACTCATAATATCAGTGCATTTTCCTGAGGGTCCTTCAGTAAAGGGAGACCTTTTCCTGCAAGAGGGGGGGGGGGGGGGGGGGGGGGTGCGGGCGGGCTTAATTGACTCAAGTCAGCTTTACGACCGGCCAATCTTTTGACTTCATTAACACTGGAAGGGGAGGGTGTAATCATGACAACTTCAATTTTATAATGATTGATCTCATTTCCTGGTTCAGTAATACTGTAAAGCCTAGTATTTGCTACCCTTAACATGAAAATAAAACTTCCTCCATTCCATAATAATGTGCTGTTTGGACGATATGAAGTTGACTTTCACAAATATAGATTACACCGAAGACATTTTATGTACTTTGACTACTTTCATTGAATGTTCTTGGCGTAAAGTAGTAATATTTGGTCAAATTCAACCTCGAAAAGTCAATAGGCACATTATTATGGGACGGAGGGAATGTATAATTACCTAAATGTTTTGATATCATGCCTGCAGGCCACATTCAAATGCAAATATTTGGACATGTGTAGCTTACTGTGCAAATGACATTTTCTAAGCTCTTTTCCTTGCAGGCAATTTCGGACTTGACAAAATCATTGGAATTCGAACCAGACTCCTCTGATATATTGCATGAAAGGGGTAAATACTCAAATTGAGCTCCAAACCACCCCCCTCCTCCCCCCCAAAAAAAAAAAAAAACACTTCATGTTCAATTGCTTGTGTTATTTTCTAGTTTGCTGCTGGCCTTCAGGTAATGCATTACAATATCCCTGTTTGCATAAAGATATTATCAATCAGGAGCAGTATCTTGGACATTGTTGACCTCATTTAGTATGTAATTTGTGTCTTTTAAAGATACAGAATATTCTATTATAATTGTATCTATTTTCTGTATAAATATAAAATAAGGAGCCAAGCCGCCTGGCCATTTTATATATTCTACATGGGATCATAGACAAGTTCTTAGTGTCTTAAAATTTTCTTCCGCCGTACAAGAGTGAGTGAGAGGATTGTTCCAGAATTTTCTTCTCATTCTTGTGCCTTAATCTGTTGTTTCTTGATGTCCTGTCTATTTTCCAACCGGCCTTGCTCTAGCCTCTAGCAACCTTGATCTTCGTGTGCTGTGCTCTTTTTTGGCCCAAGCTTTTTATTTTTTTATTTTTTTTGGTGTACGATATGGGCAACGTGGTTTGATACTGTACTACATTTTTTTGAACCCTTTGCTCTTTCCAGGTGATAGATTGTATTACATCATTTCTAAAAGCCAGATAGTTTCTTAAGCTAGAGAAATTTTCACGCACACAAATTTGTTTTGGAACGTAGGGACTGACTCATTGCTCTAATCATCCTGATTCGTGACCACATCAGGCACAAAATATAGCAGAAATACTCTCTGGGATTGGCGGTTTTGATTGTTTATACTAGAAAAAAAAAGATGAACAAAAGCCCGCAGTACCTTGGATATATCCTGAACATTAGAAAAAAGGAAAAATATAGATAACTTGATTATTCGTTGATGTACTAATTAGAATTAGGCGAACTGTTTATGAGATTCTTAGTTTGTAGACATATTCAAATGAAGGGAGAACAGAATGATGGGTTGTAATCAAGGAGCTCAGAGATCCCAAAAATGTGTAGTTCTCTAGAGACGGAAGAGGACCGGTTAATTAAGCAAATGTACATATGGTAGCTCAAATCATTTATCTAGATGAGTGTAGCAGTATTATATGGAGGCTGCGACAGCCCCCCCCCCCTGGGTGCGAGGTGTGCATTTGTTTATCCTGTACCCCTGAACTTTGGCCATCAGACTTTGCTATCTCAGTTTCTCATCTTTTTCACTCCTATGTTCATGTTCTTAACATTGGGTCTCATATAACAATTAAATATTTCCCATTGTGCAATTTAACAAGTGGCCTCTTGGATTATTACACATCTTGGATAGATACTCCATGAAACTGATCAGAACTAAGAAAGCAAAAATGAAAATTTTAAGTATACTGCTCTCTTTGACTTTCGAGTTTGGATGATTTGCTTATTTTGAAAGCTTAAGCTTTGATGATTTGCTTATTAAGAAATGTTACCTTCCAACCTCTATTTCTTCATCCCAGTGCTTTTTGTTGTACTGAATCACAATTTTTTTTGTCTAAAATGTACAGGAATCGTAAATTTTAAGTTCAAGGATTTTGAAGCTGCCGCTGGAGACTTATCAGCATGTGTAGAGGTTGAGAAGGATAACAATTCTGCATTCACATATTTGGTGAGTCCATATTCTTTACATGCATCCAGCTGGATGCTGTCTGTGCTGGTGCAACAAATGTGTTGTAAAGTAAGTATTTTGTCTTTTATAGGGTGTAGCTCTATCTTCACTCGGTGAATATAGAAGGGCAGAAGAGGCGCACCTGAGAGCAATCCAAATTGATCATAGTTTCATCGAGGCTTGGACACATCTTGCACAGGTATTTGTTTACATACAGTTCATATTTGTTTTGCTAATTTTTGTAGGTGATGCTTCAACTTATTTATGCTAAGTACCTTGTGTGCATAACTGATAGCTGCAGACTTACAAGCTTTGTCTCACATGTGTTGGAGTATCGTTACTGTTATTTATAGATTGGGATTCTGGTCTTGAAATGCTATGTATTGAACCTGGGACTATTTTAGTTACCATTCGCACTGTATTATTTAGTGATGCTTGATTGTAATTTTCAGTATTCTGTTAGACAAGTTCTAAATAATAAATTACGAGATTATCTGGTATAGAAACAATCAGGAGTTAATTATCAAGTATGCTCATTTGTTGAATCTAACTCTAAGATGTGTGCCTCAAACCATTTTCTTCAAAGAAAATTAAAATAGAAGCGTTGATGATACTGTCTTTTCCTTTTTGTGCAGTTTTACCTAGACATGGCAAGTTCAGAGAAGGCTTTGAATTGCCTGCATGAGATTCTTCAAATTGACAGCAGGTATACTCTGTGAATGTTATACATAGTTGAGTTTAAATCCTTCTTGTTTCATTTTTTATCTAATAAATAAGGGGAAAAATCCAAAACGTTACCCTAAGTTGTGACATTTTTTAAAAAGGTACATTTGGTTGTTACCGTCCAATTTTAGTACCTTATGTTGACATTGTGTCCAATTTAGGTACCTCGTGACATGTGTCACATTGAAATTTTGAAATTTTAATGGGTGAAATTGCAAATAAAATAAATTTTTTAATTTTCAATTTCATCACATATTTTTCAATTATTATAAATCAACCCTATTTTGTAAAATCAACATAAAAGAAGGTTAAAAAAAAGAAGAAAGAGGGGGAAAATTAATTTAAAAATTAATTTTAAATTACAAAAAAAATAATATAAAAATCTGAAAAATTATCAATTATAATTTTAAATTAAATTTGTATATATGAAAAATAAATAGAATAATTAAATTAAAAAAGAGGGGCACGTATCACTCTCTTGTAATTTATGGGTATAAATTGTTTAATATAATTCAAAAATATTTTAAAAAATATTTCACATTTTATTACGTATAAAATAAATAAATAACAGAAGTTCAAAACGCGATTTGATACAATAAACTTTTCAATTGGGTTTTTGAATTTTGTAAGTGATTTTATTTTTTATTTTTTATAAATTATTTTCAATAGAGATATATTTTTATATGGGTAATTTAGTAATATTGTTAAACTTAGGATCTATTTGCAATTAATAAAGACGATACGTTTAGGTCCACCGTATTTATGTATTTTTCAATGTGACATGTGTCACGTAATTAAGCTGCCACGTGTCACGAGGTAACTAAATTGGACACAATGTCAACTTAAGGTACCAAAATCGGCCAGTAACAACCAAAGGTACCTTTTCCGGAAATGTCACAACTTAGGGTACCCTTTTCGGATTTTTCCCAATAAATAAGTGAATAGGAATTTAGGAAGCTGATGGCGGTTGAGTTATTGTCTTTTTATTTTTTTTTGTTGGAGGGGAAACTAATTAACAAATGATAAAGATCAGGAAGGGTGTTACGATTTTAGGATATTAATGATTTAAGATTATATGATATTCTAGTTTACTTTGAATTCTATTATTTGGTTATTGATATTTTTTACTTTCTTTATTTTCACTTGGTTGGTTTGCATTCATTATATCTAAATAAGATATTCCTATGTCAAGCACTTGAGCTGCTCTCATGCAATATTTCCCCTGAATATATTTCATATTCAGGACGGGTGCTCTGCTTGTTTGCATTGTGGTTAATAAAGCAGTCCAGTTCTGTGATATTTGTAATCCCTCCCTCATGTGCATTTTTATGTTCATAGAAATTTGCATTACTTAACTGGAGGTCTATGTTAGAGAGTTAGAGTAGTGTGCACACGTAGCAAACTAGCAATGAATTTCTGTCTCAATTTTTGTTGATATCTACACTTCATATATTTCATACATCTAGAAACGTTTTTCTATGTAATGATGGATGTACCCTTTTTTGGGCTGGGGATGAACTTCATTGCTTGTGTGCACATTTTAATTAAGTTGCGAACCGGTATGAGAAGCCATAGTTCTTTATATGTTAGAGTAGCCCAGCGGGCATAAACTTGTTTTATTATTGACATTGATCATTTGATAATGTGTTTTAGGTTTGCAAAAGCTTATCATCTGCGTGGGCTTCTATTCCATGGTATGGGAGAGCACAGGTAAACCTTGAAGATTTTAATAGTTGTAAACATGGAGCTTGGAGAGTAAACTTCAAGTTGAGATTAGGAGAGTAACATTATTAATTTTAGTCATTCACTATCCGTTTTCTGTTAAGATTGACGTTGCTAAGGTCTAGCTAGATACTCCAATTTCTTTTTGTTCGAGACTAGTTGGAATACTTGCAGTTCTGTGTGTGTTTTTCTTTCATTAAACAAGCTGCATTTTGTTATATGTTTTTGGAACTCGAAAGCATCGTCAAGATAATGTTTATTTTGGAAAATTTAAAAAAAAAAAAGTGTAAATAAAATCTTATTCAAGGTTGTTTATATGTGTAAAATTCCATCTAATCTGCCATATGTTTCTTTTGAATATTGATCATTAGTTTTCAGCTATTTTAGACGTAAGTTGTATTGATTCTTTATAATATGATAATTGGAATATAAGTTAGAATGTTAGTTTATAGATAAACTCTAAACCCTCTAGGGACCTGCTCATGTTTTTGCTGTTCTCCAATATTCATCTATTAAAGTGTCAAGCTGTGTTGGCTATTTGCAATATGGCTATTAGAATATACCTTGGGAATGGTAGTTAAACGATGAGCTCTTTCTCGAAAATGTATTAATTAGACGAAACCGTTTCAACTACGAGTGCCGAGATTTGATCCTGCATGCTTTCTATAGTTTAAATTCACTACTTTTTTAATTCTCTTTCGTTTTGTAATGAAATTAAATAGGAGTATTAATTTCATTCTATGTATCTATTATTACTCGGAATGATTCTTTTGTAGTCTCTTTTTGAAGTATTCACAGCAACCTTGCTGATAGGGTTCGATACGGGTAGTATTTTTTTGGAATGTGACTTTTATAAGGGATTTAAATGATTGGGAGGTTGCATAGATGCAATGATGGCCAGCATCTATGGTGTTCATGTCATATTTGGGGATTTGTATAGAGGCAGATGGTCTCTAACTGAAGACAGGGTCTTCCTCGGTATAAGAGTTATTTTAATTCTTTGAGGGCTGCTTTATATCTAGTTTCTCCTTGGAAATTTATTTGGAGGTGCAAGTTGCCTCCGCGGGTGGCTTTCTTCTTGTGGAACGTGGTGAAGAGTAAAATTTTAACAACTGACCTTGGCTATGCGGTTTACATGTCTTAGACTTAGAGTGGTATTTCATGTCCACCTGTTCCTTCGCTGTAAATTGGGTTGGCTGATATGTCATTCCATTTTTGGGATATGTAACTTGTCTTGGACAATGCCAAGTGGCGGATCTGCTCTGGGCTTGGAAGAAGAAATTCATAGACAAAATAAATGACACTTTGGATTATTTACGGTTGTGTGGCTTAATGCAAGTAACAATATGTTTTTCAATGATGTTTCTATGTGGACTGGAAGTTTGTACAGATTTTGGGATATTATTTAATTGGGCGACCTTGAGCCCTTTGCCTGATAGGCGTAGTCTAGATTCCAGTTTGTCTCTTTTTATGTAGTACACTTCCCATGTAGTAACATATTTATTTCTATTGATAGAATGGTGTATTATCTTTCAAACGAAAGTATCCAAAGAAGTATTAGTGTAACCTTTTTGATTTTCAGCAACCTTTCTCTTGCCTGTTTTTGTCGAAGTGTAGTAGTTTTTCTGTTTTTCCCCGATGCGGTTGCAAATTATATACTGTTTATGGCAATTAGATGTTTGTTTGGTTCCAATTAGATCCTGTATTTTTGTTCATTTCCCTCGAGTTAATTTTCCTCAATTTATTGCTTTTTTTATTCTTTTTTACTGTTTATGTATTATTAAAACACATTTGGCATAAATATGTTATATATGAAAGTTCTTCAGCACATTTTCCCAACTTGAGTCATGCACATCTTTGCCTATTACCAATGTTTTATTGTGAGTGTACTCATTGTTTTCATGGTTTCAGGAATGCTATAAAGGAATTATCGCTGGGATTGGGTATTGAAAGCTCAAATGTTGAATGCCTATATCTAAGAGCCTCTTGTCATCATGCTGTTGGAGAATTTAAAGAGGCGGTATGGAAAACATTCTCATTCTCACGATGATTTATTAAATAGATGAAAATTGTATTTTTCATTTAAGAAGTCTCGTTGGGCTACTTTCGTGATGCAGGTGAAAGACTACGATGCTGCCTTGGATCTCGAGTTGGACTCGATGGAAAAATTTGTGCTCCAGTGTTTGGCCTTCTATCAGGTTATACATATATACTATAACATATTTCCAGTTAATTAATTATGGTGAAAATTTTCTACTTACTTTCCTACATTGTGCCATATCAACTTTTGCAAAGAGAAATAAGCTTTCTATCCCTTTGTTCTGGAGGTGTAGTTCTTTTGGACTTTCAGTACTTTAAAACAAGAAGAAAGTAGTGAACATGAACTGATGATATGCTGAAGTGTTCCAGGAGGAACTATAAAAGTAAATTCCTGTCAAAAGCTTGAGTTAGGCCTACTCTTGCAAGCAGGACTTTGGTTTCAGCCCTGTTTGTATAAAAAATGGATATTTGGGCCTATATGTGCCAGAATCGATAAAAGTTCGGCTCTAACTTCCATAATATTTACTAACATGGTTGTTGAAAATTTCCTGGATCATCATGATTAATAAGCTGCATTTCTTTTTTGAAAGGCAAATTATGTAATTAGAGATAAATCCACGGCAAGTGTTATACTTATACTGCAATTCAGACAGACTGGACTACTGATATCAGGCAAAGATTTACCTGCTGCCCCATCAAAGTAGAGCAACACAAGCAAAATCCATAACCTGAATCCTGACCACTAAAAAACAAAAAGGGCATTGTTAAACCTTTATATGAAATCAGTACTTAGTTTTTGGATGTGGCCTAACTGTGCATAGTATGTAATCACTTCCAATTTGGGTTTGATTCTGATACAAAACCAAAATTTGATCTTTTATTTTTTTTCCTGTGTTGCAGAAAGAAATTGCATTATATACAGCTTCCAAGTTCAACACTGAATTTTCTTGGTTTGACCTCGATGGTGATATAGACCCACTTTTTAAGGTAAATTGTGCATTGCAATTGGGCTCGACTCTGTGGCCCATCGATCTCATTACTGCACATATTAATGTTTTTGGTATTTCACAGGGATTAATGTTACGAATAATTGATCACAATTTAATTTGATTGTTATCTGCTTGGCAAAGAATATCAACGCTAAAATATTTCTTTAGAACTCTAATCTCATTGGCAGCCATCATTGCATTTCTTCGTAGGAATATTGGTGCAAGAGACTACATCCGAAGGATGTATGTGAAAAAGTATATAGACAGCCCCCCTTGCGAGATTCCTTAAGAAAGGGAAAGCTGAAAAAGCAAGAGTTTTCACTTACTAAGCAAAAGACAACTCTGCTACGTGCTGCAGATAATATTGGCAAGAGGATCCAGTACAATTGTTCAGGATTTCTGCCCAACAGGCGCCAGGTGAATGCCTATATGATTGATTTAATAGACTTCAGCTCAAATATAATCCTGTAAATCTGTAATCATAGATTATGATGATTCATCTTTCACAAGCATTCACCCTAATGCCACTGCCTGATTCATTTTAATTATGATATTGGAGTTAGTCCTCTCGGCACAATTAGGGCTGTTATGCAAGTCGAGCCTTATTGAGTACATGGCTCGGCTTGGCATGTTAAGGCTCGAAAGTCGAAATCAGCTCACCAGGTCAGGTAATCGAGTCAAGCTTGAGCTCCATTTTTGTGCTCGTTTAACTAGCAAGCTAAGCTAGGCTCGGGTTGATAAGGCTTGTTGTATATATTATATGGAATTTGTATATTTATTATTATTTTGTTTAGTGAAATCATATTTGGTACCGAGCTCGTTACAAGTTACTTGAGCTCCAACCAATTTGATGTCAGTTTCTTCAACAAGTCAAGCCGAGTCTAGGCTTGATTAGCTATCGAACTCGAGTCTAGTATTGTGATACTCGGCTCGTTTAACAACACTCCGTAAGCATCTCTAAATGTTGTCAACTTGTCATGTAAAAGTTGATGTTTCATTGTGTCTGTAAGGCCAATGTAGTTATAAATTAGGCGATCCAAACTATTCGTCTTCTATAACTAAGCCCTCCAATTTTCCAACATTAAAAGCATTATGTGTAGCTGGGTACTTGTGTTTTCTATACAGATCCAACACTGAAATTTCACTGCTTCGCTGAATACTATTAAGTTCGTAAGTATTGTTTTCTATACAGTTATAAATTAGGCGATCCAAACTATTCGTCTTCTAAAACTAAGCCCTCTCCCAAATGCGCACACACTGGTTTTTCCTCAGCTGTAAAAAGTATAAATGCCAGGCAGGTAGTTATACTACTAAACTTTGCCAATTTTCCAACATTAAAAGCATTATGTGTAGCTGGGTCCTTGTATTTTCTATACAGATCCAACACACTGAAATTTCACTGCTTCGCTGAATACTATTAAGTTCGTAAGTATTGTTTTTGTGCATATGGAATTAAGTGGTTGTGTACGTCACAAATATGTCCTTCGTGAACTTTTCCTCACTCATGGGGGCCTCGAAGATTGAGGTTGAGATCTTTCATGAGTTTATTATATTGGTTTGATTTCATATCTGGTGTGCACCGAAATATCTATGTAAGATGAATTGTCTGCAAGATCCTGGTCGTTTTCTACTGCATTAATTAGTCGGCTTTACGCCATTTCACTCTATATTTGTTAATTGCATCAGTATCGCATGGCTGGTCTTGCTGCTATAGAGATTGCACAAAGGGTTTCAAGGGTCTGGCGTTCTCTGCAAACTGATTGGAAACATTCAAGTAAAGGCACATCAAAACAAGGGAAGAGAGTCAGGAGAAGAGAAAGGCTGAACCTTCCCAGCCAGAACAGAGGTGGGGCAGGTTGCACCACCAGCAGCTTGTTCGAAACATCTACTCCGCCTAGCACTTTGGAGGATAGATCATCCCGACGGCCTTCAATGCCGTGGCAAACCGTTTATTCATTAGCTGTCAAATGGCGACAGATCTCAGAACCATGTGATCCAGTCGTCTGGATTAACAGAGTAAGGTATAATATCTTTGTTAACTCATCAATGTCTAATTGTCAGTCTATTCTCACCTATGACATCAGGTACATGAGTTCCTTATGGTAGGAGACTTGTATAGATATGTTTCTTCCTTAGGAATGCATAAATTGTGTTTTCAAAGTCCGAATATCTTAGTTTGGCCTGATATCAAATTCTGCAGTAGATACACAAAAATGGTTTTGAATAGCTAATAAAGCTCTAAATAAGGGCATGCTACTCTTCACTTTGTACACTTTCTCCAGTGTTAATACATGTTCAATTTTCTCCCAAAAGAAAAAAGAAAAATCAGAATGTCTAGTATCTAACCGATGCTTCATCTGTGATCAAGTGAGGAGTTCAGTTCAGGATTCGGGTCGCACACTCCCCTCATTCATGGGCAAGCGAAGGTTTTACGCTACTATCCAAATTCTCAGAGGTACAAAATAGATTATATGTTTAGTGAAAAGTGGTTCAATAATTACGAACTCCTCTTGGACGACAATTTAACCTTTTTTTAAGTGAGGTGCAAGTGCTAATGGTTTGCCAATTTGCAGAGCATTGAATGTCGCCAAAGAAGTTATGAAGAACAATAAGTATGTGCGCAGTACGCAAGACACCATCATTTATCTGTATGAAAATGAGAAGCTGCAAGAAGTAAGCTATTATTACCTGCTCAAATTTTAACCTGTTGCTTTTCCTCGGGTTTTGATTTCATTTTTGTTGAAGTTTTATGATGCTTGATTTGGAGCATCCTGCAGTGTAGTTTTTTGTTCGTCGTGTGTTGGGTACGCTTCAAGGGTCATGTTACATTTTGACATGTGATTTTTGATGAATCCAAGTTTCCTTTGCAAAATCCGAATCCTGCCTCCCCTTGGATTCTGTGGACAGCTGGCCGTACTCGGTTCGGTTCGCGTCCCTGCCTCCTATTCCGCCCGGATTGCTCCCCCCCCCGGCCGCCACTGCTGC
>JAYMSP010003736.1:0-18644 GCA_036897095.1 Plantago elongata
GAAAATAAATGGAATCATATGCTACTTGTTAAAATTGCTGTTGGGGGGATTTTTCGGGAATTTTATAATTATTCTTGTGTAAAAGTTAAATAGTATTGTCCGTTTATCAGGATTACGAAGTTGCGTAGCTTACGAAGATCAACCAAGGTGAGTGATTACTGACTTTCGGCATCCGGCGCTGGGAAAGGTTCTACCGTTCATTCTTTAAATTCTAGTAATTGTTCCTGTTCATGTACCTGCCTGCCTAACTCTGACTGCGCCTACGCGATGACATCCTAACTAACTACGACGTGACTACTAACTACGACAACTGACTTGATGAATGTAGTTGAACCTGTTGATCTGTACTCTAGTTAAAACTTGATAGTCTGACCTGATAACTGTCGATTAACTTCTATTTAGAGATACCTGACTTGTATTGACCTGATATTCTGCTACTCCATATCTATTTATATTGCATCCTGATTATGCCCTGTTGATCCTCATTAACTGCATTGCATGAAAACTGATTTTTGAAAAGCAACCACACACTGTTTTTTGGAAAATGTTGGGAAACCAACCTGGTCGACATTGTCGACATACTGTTACTGTTACTGTTGTAAAGCGTTCTGCAGCGCTATCTTTTCTGGCAACCCTGACCGTACAGCCATTCAAACGGTCTGGATTTTGGAGTTGTGATGGGTCGTGACCGTCATAAAAGCAACTCCCTCTCGCGGTCATGCCGCTACTGATGAGACCGATACCTAATCTGTTCGGTCTAGCTCAAGACAGTTACTATTTAGTACTGTAAATCTGGCACCTTTCATGTGCTATGATGTTGACTGACAGATACCGCTTTCCCCCCTTTTTAAAAAAACTGCCTGATCAACGTGTTGTGTTGGTTTGCTATCCTGTTGCATTCATAATCATATTCATGCATGCCTGATTATTCTCACTGAGTCTTTATGACTAACACTCTCCTTGTCCAAATAATGCCTTTCGCAGGTAAAGGGCACAATGTGAGATCGGGGTAGACAGACAGACAGACTGATCTCCTAGAAGTGTGTAATAACTGGTGACTTGAAAATTGTATTCGGGGTGTGTAATAATTATTATTTTGATATCTTTGTATTTGGAAGTTCGGCATGATCCTTGACGTCCGGACTAGACCGGGGCCTTACAGAGTGGTATCAGAGCCCGGTTTAGACGAATAGGACTGTGAAGCACTTCCAAATACTAATTCCTATACTATATTTTCAAAAATGGGGAGAGAGACACGTAGTTATGCACTGTTATTATCTATACTTATGACTTCGATAGATGAACGAAGCTTCCTTGTAGTAGTTGCGTAGTCCTGAGTGGACGAAGCTATGTTCAGGTACTAATTGTGACTTTTAATTTACTTAATTACAGTACCATGGCAGAGCAAAACCTCGTAGTTCAAGAAAGTAATGACCCACAACCATCCCCTCGAGTAGAACCACCACTTGTAGAAGAGCCTTCTAGAATCGAATCACCTTCTTCCTCCCTGATTCCTGAAACGACAGTGGAAATGGCTATGGGCATTGAGTCTGGCGCTAAGAGTCTGCGCCGGAAAGAAGAAAAGGAAAGACCCCAACAACCGAAATGCTAGGACTTTGATAAGAACCGGAAACGGGCTTTCAGTGGAAAACCTGTGCAGAGGTCAGCAACTCAACCCCGGTTTGAATCTGCTGCCGAGAGCCCCTATTAAAGTCAACTGCAAATTTTTCGATAGACGAGGCCATACACAAGATCAATGATGTTGAAAGAAAGGACGTTGTTTATAGTGTGGAAGTGATCAACATTGTTTCGCAGAATGTTCGTCTGTTACGCAACCAGTAGCTTCTTCCAGAAATCCTCATCCTAGTGCTTCAGCTATTGGTAAACCAACCCGTCGCCAAAATACTCAACCCAGAGCTTCCATAACGACTGCGGAGCAAGGAAGTCCTTCGGCCCATAATGCCATCGAAGGTACGATTTCCCTTGCATCTATTCCTGGTACCGCCTTATTTGGTAGCGAAGCAACGCATTCTTTCATTGTCGCGCGATATGCTAGAAAGTTAAATTTTACCCCCGCTAAACTAGCATATTACTTTGATATCGAATCTCCTTTTGGTAGTAGTGTAATATCAGATAGGGTCTACACTAACTGCGCAGTTGAGTATCTGGGTAAAAGTTACCTAGCATATCTGATAGTGGTAATATTAGATATGCATGATTTAATTTTAGGCATGGATTGGTTGTACGTGCATCATGCTATACTCGACTGCCAAAACCGAAAAATTTCCCTAGGAAAACCAATTACCCTTGAAATTTCCACTTCTGCCTAAACCCGAGTTGTATCTCCAGCTAAGGCATGTAAATGCTTGAGGCATGGATGCCAAGCCTACCTAGCCTACTTGATTAACCCTGCACTGCACCAAACCAAATTAGAAAATGTTGAAGATGTATTCCCAGAAGAACCTAACATCTTACCACTTCATCGTGAAGTATAATTTGTCATAGGAACCCGTCACCCGAACCCAGTATCGAATGGCTCCAGCAAAACTCCGCGGACTTAAGACTCAGTTACAAGAGTTGCTGGAAAAAGGTTTCATTCGTCCAAGTAGCACCATAGGACGCTCCGGTATTAGTTGTAAAAAAGAGAGACGGTACACTAAGAAGGTGTATAGATTACCGAAGGTTGAATGATCTAACCGTCAAAACCAAATACTCGTTACCCCATATACAAGAGCTATTTGGGTCTTTGCAAGGATCGCAATTGAAATTTAGTACTGCTGCTCACCCACAAACTGATGGACAACCGGAAAGAACAATCCGATTCCTTGAAGACTTACTCAGATCATGCAGCTTAGATTTTTCCGGAACATGGATTAGCCATTTACCGTTAATCGAGTTCACCTACAACAATAGCTATGAAGCTTCTTTTCAGATGGCACCGTATGAGGCGCTCTACGGTCGAAAATGCCGATCACCTTTGGACTGGGAGATGGATGATTGGAAAACCACCTCCACTCGAGCAAAGAATGCCCTATATCCTGAGATAGTCCAGGAGTCGATTGAAAAGGTATAGATGATCCGGCAACGGATTGAAGCGGCCATGATAGACATAAATCTTACACGGATCGTCGACGAAAGCACATGGAATTTGAAGAAGGAGGGCAAGTGTTCCTAAAGATTTCCCCGAGGAAGAGGATTAAACGAATTGGAAAAGGAGAAAAACTTGCGCCCTGGTACATTGGGCCATTCGAGATAACTCGAAGAGTTGGACCGGTTGCCTATGAGTTGGCACTACCGCTGAACCTTACCGGGATTCACAATGTTTTCCATGTATCCCAACTTACAAAATACCATCCTGACCCTGAACATGTCCTCCAACCCACTGAAGTTAAACTTGAGGAAATCTGACCTGTTAAGAGAAACCCCTTCGAGTTTTAGACACCCAAGCGAAAGAGCTTAGGAATAAGCAGATTCCTTTAATTAAAATTACCTGGCAGAATCATACCCTAGAAAAGGCCACTTAGGAGAAAGAAGCTGAAATACGGGAGAAGTACCCCTACTTGTTCACCGAGGATAAGTTGAATTTGGAGAACCAAATTCTCTAAAGTGGGGGAGAGTGTAAGAACCGCAAAACTTTAGTACGTATTCTAAATTTATTTAAAATTAACATTATTATTTCGCACGGGAGAAAATGTTAATTTGGTTATATTGGGTCGAATTTAGAAATTTAACGCCGAGTGTATTCGCCGTTAAATTGCTAATTGCTATTATATTAATAAAATAATAATAATAATAATAAATAAATAAATAAAAATAATTATTTTAATTTTTATACGGCTTTAGTTCATCTTGAATATTGCCCAAGAATCGCTTTCGCATTTCTTCGGAATTCATTTACGATCCGTTTGGAAGCCAGAAGAAGCTATGTGTATATAATGGTAAAATGACCGTTGTGCCCTTAAATTTGCCTTCTTCATCCCCAACCTTCTCTTCCGTTCAATCAGTCCATTTCCATCCATTCCCGATCGAACCACCACGAGAACCAATTGATAGTCGTTCCTTCTCAGAGAAAGAAGACGTCGGCCACCGCCAACGACACGGCACGAGAGAAGCCTGCGTGTCGGATGCGTGGCGCGCAGGCAGAGGGACCGCAGCTGCGTGGCCGGACACGCGTCAGCCAGAGCCGGCTTGGGTCGGCGCCTCAACGGCTATAAATAGCCGTTCCTCCTCGCCATTTCTAGTCACACCCTCCATTCGCTCTCCTTCGTATCTTCACTCGCCACCGCTGCTCTCTTCTCCTCCGCCTCGTTTCCGCCACTCCACATACCGGAAGAATTCAAGCACCGCCTCCTCCATCACCTCGACTCCGCCTGGCACCTGCTACGACCACCACCACACTGATTATCATTGACTGCCACGCCAATCGATCGCCACCAGTTCGCTGCACCACCACCACACCGATCTCTTCCTCACCCGTCTTTTTCATCAACCACCATCAAACAACCCATATCCACCACGATTGACGGCAAGCACCACCGATTCCACCTTCCTCAACTGAATTCGATCGACTCCTCCGGTAAGTGTTCTTCTCGATCGAATTGTAACCGCTTTCTGGGGATGGTTCTATGCATTATAACTATTTCTCGCTTAACTTTAATTTGTCGATTGAATTTAGCTTAATTCGACTACCCTACTAGCTTGCGTGACTGATATATGTGGTTTTCGATGGTGGTGTTATCAAATTGGAGCTTTAATAGTTGAGTGGATTGAGTAAATTCAATCAGTTTGTTGTATTAGCCTGTTGTATGCTCTGTTCTTTGATTGCGTTTGAGCCTCGTATGTGTGGTTGCCTTGTTATTGGGTCGAATGTATAATCCGGCTGTATGTTCCTTCTTATGATGCTTGACTGCTCTGTTCAAGCGAAGCTGTTTGTAATATTTGAGTAGCAATGGATGTTTCAGAATGGTTTTTCTTTGTCTTTGGAGTTGGATAATCTTGGGTAGTGAATAATAAGAAAGTAAAACAGTCTCTTGTACAACTGATGTAGTACTTGATATTGAGACCAGCATACATGGTCACTTGTGATTAGCAAACAAGTCAAATGTCCATAGCTTCCAAAATGGTACTCAGTTCTAAAGAAGAAAAAATACACATAGCATCAGTTTTGCTTTTCTAACCTGCTCCTTAAACAATAGCATAGCATCAATTTGTGCAGATGTGCACTTAGAAATTGGAATGCTCATTGAATAGCAAGTTATTTGTACTTATATCACATGTTTCACACTGCCATGTAAAGACCTAACGACACTTTAGGTTCCCCCCGGGCGCTTATTCTTCCTGCTTTTTATGTACATTGGCTACATTGGCTACAGAGTGCTAAAGTGCATGTATGAAAACTGGTTTCCTTCTAATTTGTTTCGCACAACCTCCAATTTTCTGAATCTTCTACCTTTCTTTTAAGGGGATTTTCCATTATAGCAACAAAGTTTCACCAATCATTCTCGTACCCTGAGAACAAGGAAAATTTATCTTGGGCAATGGGCTTTGATATTAAACGGAATGACTTGTGATGCATTTGGGTACTGACATGACAATATATTGGTATTCATGTTATTTGGTACTCTGTTGTGTGATCGTGTAACCTTGTGCGAATTATATAGCTCTGTCTCTTTTCATCCTGTTCGATCAGCTGTAGTGAGTTGTTTTAAATAGTTCTACTTGTTGCGAGTATTAGGTTAAATAGAAGCTCTTCCCGTGTCTATGTGTATATCAAATGCATAATATGGTATATGTGCACACTTACTTGCTTGAAGCTAGTTAAATTTAGAACGTAATTATGTGCTTATGTGGCTCGACTGCCTGTTATGCTTCTACTGTGCTAGAAGTAATGCTATCTGAAAATAAATGGAATCATATGCTACTTGTTAAAATTGCTGTTGGGGGGATTTTTCGGGAATTTTATAATTATTCTTGCATAAAAGTTAATAGTATTGTCCGTTTATCAGGATTATGAGGTTGTGTAGCTTACGAAGATCAACCAAGGTGAGTGATTACTGGCTTTCGGCATCCGGCCCTGGGAAAGTTGCTATTGTTCATTCTTTAAATTCTAGTACTTTTTCCTGTTCATGTACTTTCCTGCCTAACTCTGTATGCGCCTGCACGATGACATCCCGACTGACTACAATGTGACTACTAACTACGACTATTGACTTGATGAATGTAGTTGAACCTGTTGATCTGTATTCTAGTTACCGCTTGAACGTGTTGATCTGTACTCTAGTTACAATTTGATAGTCTGACCTGATAATTGTCGATTAACTTGTATTTAGAGATACCTGACTTGTATTGACCTGATATTCTGATACTCCAGTTATCTATTAATATTGCATCCTGATTATGCCCTGTTGATCCTCATGAACTGCATAGCACGAAAACTTATTTTTGAAAAGCAACCACACACTGTTTTGGAAAATGTTGGGAAACTGTCCTGGTCAACATTGTCGACATACTGTTACTGGTACTGTTGTAAAGCAGTCTACAGCGCTATCTTTTCGGGCAACACTGACTGTACAGCCATTCAAACGGTCTAGATTTTGGAGTTGAGATGGGTCGTGACTGTCATAAAAGCAACTACCCCTCGCGGTCACGCCGCTACTGATGAGACCGATACCTGATCAGTTCCGTCTAGCCCAAGACAGTTACTATTTAGTAATGTAAATCTGGCACCTTTCTTGTGCTATGATCCTGACTGACTGATACCGGTTTCCCCCCTGTTTAAAATTTGCTTGATCATCGTGTTGTGTTGGTTTGCTATCCTGTTGCATTCATAATCATATTTTCATGCCTGATTATCCTCACTGAGTCTTTATGATTGACACTCTCCTTGTCCTAATAATGCCTTTCCCAGGTAGAGGGCACGAAGTGAGATCGCGGTAGACAGACAGACAGACTGATACTAGGACTGGATATTCCGCTGCTGATCTCCTAGAAGTGTGTAATCATTTGTGACTTGAAAATTGTATTCGGGGTGTGTAATAATTATTATTTTGATATATGTGTATTTGGAAGTTCGACATGATCCTTGACGTCCGGACCAGACCTGGGCTTTAAAACTGCCACCTCAAGTCCAATATCTTCCCCAGTTATTTCTTTTACCACCTTGATGTATCCTCCATTGATGATTTGGAACTGAGCTTTGTCCTCTACCAGGTCTAATGATAGGAGTAGTTGTGCTTTCAACATGAAAGTTCTCAGGTAGAGACACCACAAAAGAAGATTTAGGAGCTTTAGCCAAGCAATTGGTGATAGTATGACCTATCTTCTTGCAGTGTTGGCAGAAATGAGGGATTCTTCCATAATTTACCTTAACTGCAACACCCTTATCCATAGCTTCTATCCACTGGTGAGATGGTAGTTCCTTAGAAATGTCTATCTCAATGCAAAGTTTAGCATGACTAAGTTTGCTCTTATTAGTTGTGTAACCATCTATCTTAACAGGGTTTCCAAGTAGTTTACCAATCTCATACAAAGCTTCTTTGTGGAATAAGAATATAGGAAATTTTTCAAGTAAAATCCAAATAGGAACTATAGGAGAATCATCATCCAGAGAAAAGTTAGGCGTCCATTTGATTAACCTCAGCGGAATGCCAGCAACATTAGGATTATCCAATAACCATAACCTATTGAAATTTTCCTCCAGAAACAATTTGATTATCACATGCCTTTTTCCATTAAACTAACTATAAAACTTGATTTAAGTTTCATTTCTTTTAGCATCTTGGTGACTTCAAAGATTTTGGGGATGCCATATGGGAATTTGCCTACCAAAGTAAGAGAAAATGATTTGGACAGATTGACTACCTCAGTTTCGGTGAAAGAAAACGATGGCATTCTATTGAAGGTGAATTAAGCTTTCGATTTGAAAACTATACGTTGAGTCCCCTTCTTTGGGTGTGGGATTCTCATGATAGTTCAATACGAGGTAGAAACCATTAGCTTCTCCCTTTCTTTGAGAGTGGCATTCTCTCAATTGTTCAAGCTAGAAACCTTTAGCTTCCCCCGTTCTTTTGGTGTGGGATTCTAACAATGGTTCAAATTCCTTGATCTACGATTCAACATAGAAACCATTAGCTTCTCCCCTTCTTTGAGAGGTAGAAACCATTAGCTTATCCCCTTCTTTGAGAGTGGTATTCCAACAATTGTTCAATTCCCTCTTTATTTTTTATTTTTTATTTTTAATAAAAGAACCTAGCTCTTATCATATATATATTTACCAAAATCACGGGGGTTTGTAGGAAGCCTCATACATCACAAGTCGCAAGATAGTTACATCACATAAGAAACTCCTAATGATAACCTAGCTTTTATGATACAAGCATATACAAATTGTACTTCACCAATAAACAGCACAAAATGATATTGTTGGACAATTGTTGTGCAATTAGTGCCAAAAGGTAGCCTGCCGCCGTGGCAATAGCCATCTTGATCCCATATTAGCCGTGCCAAAAGACCATTCAATCCCATATATACCGTGCCTGCCACCGTGCCACCAGTGCCAATATGTACTATTCTACCAGTTGCCGTGCCATTGGTGCCAATAGTGTCAAAGAGCAGTCTTCTGCCGTGCCAAGAAGTATCTTGATCCCATGTTAGTTGTGCCAAAAGACCGTGCCTTCCGTCGTGCCACTAGTGTCAATAGAATCCCTGCCTGTTGTGTCCAAGGTTTGCCCTCTCCCATGCCTCCCATTTTGCCAACAGATAACTTGACCCTTGTAAGTCATGCCAAGAACATTAACTATGAGACCTTCTTTGCTGTGAGCCATAATGTTGTGCCAACAGAATACTACCACTCCATTCCCATAGCCTGCCTGTTACCACATGTACCTTGCTCTGTTCCTATCCATCCCTCTATTGTAGATCCTATGGTGCCATCTGTTATAAGCAGTCTATCTCTCCCAAAGATCATGATAAACAATAAAAGATCATTCGGTGTCAGTCTAGCCTTATGGATCATAAGTTCACTGCAAGTAGAAAGGCTACACGGATAATAATTGTTAACAATACTACAAAGTAAAATCTATGATAACCAACACACTTACCTCTACCTGCAAATTCCTCTATGTGCAATACTAGATTTCTAAAACTGAAGAGCATCACTAAGATCGAGCATTACATCACACACTACAAAGAAACCTACATGTAGAATGCTAAAGCCAAATACACTCAAAGACAAGAACATGCTAGCAAATTGGGTCTTACATTTTCTGTTTTTGACCTCTTGTGGACTGTCTATTCCTTTTTTCGAGTCACCATTGACATAGTTCTCTTTTTTTACATTGTATTATCTTTCTTTTGCAGTCTCGTTCCTTTTTCTTTTTACCACTCAAACTCCACAGCTTCAAAAACACAACTACATTGTTCGCTTCCTTCTCAATGAATATGCAAACTTCAAGATGCTTACTAGTTTAGAACACATGTGTAGACAAAACCCGATGCATAACACAAACTAATGCAACACACACAACCATGCAGACACAGTTACTCAAAGAAACTGATAAAGAAAGGGGAGGGAGGAATACTCCCCTACCAACCAACTCAATGCATACCAAAACATAAAATACACCCCAAGAAGAACAAAATAGAAAGTGCATATGCATAAAAGGATTAGGATACCACTTCTTCCAAACTTGGTACCCTAATAGGAATATGCAAACACCCTGCCTCTGCTTTTTAACCCTCCCATGATAGCCATCTGTAGACCTGCCAGTTAGTGTGTAAACCACCAAAATAGTCATCATCATGACCTTAACTTTGAAAATATTGTGTCAAAATGACAACCTAATGCCTTCCCACTTCTGAGTATTATCATTTTATTGCTCAGGAACTTCGTAACATTTCTTTTTACATGAAAAACCTAGCATTTTCTTACCTCTTTTTACATATTTTTTCTGGGAAAGCTCTACAGACCCTGCTATCTTTTGAGCTCTCATGCCATTTTTACCTAGGTCAATGGCTTTTTTTTTGAAGATGAGGATTTCTACCTACCAAAAATTCATCACAAAATCCATAAACCAATTATAACACCATAATACTGCAACAACTATCAACTGACTGGTAATTAAAAGCCCTATCACTATGCAAGAAAAACATTACATTGGACTGATATTACTCCCATTACCTCCCCTTTTGCATCTTCTGATATAGGCAAGTCCAGATTTGTCACTATAGGCCAGTTGCCTTGCTATAATAGGTAACTCATGTACTTCAAAAACCAATGAAATTTTCGTAACCAATGTTGCCTTTGCCATTGTATCTACTACTGCATTCCCTTCTCTATAAATGTGGGCAAATCTTACCTACCTTTCCTCACACAATGCTAATATCTTTGATAAGAGAGTTCCCAGCTTCCAATACAAATTCTGATAGGGTTTGTATATGAGCTTGAGAGCAAGCATAGAATCAGACTCTACAATGATCATGTCAAGATTCAATCTCTTACAAATGTTAAGACATTGCCAAATTGCTACCAATTCTGCAAAAATAATAGAAGCTTTACCCAGGTAAGACTGAAAACCTTCAATAATTCTACCCTCTGCATCTTTGATAACTCCACCACTAGCATCATTTTTGAACCATTTGTCGCCGTTTCTCTCTAAAAATTGGCGACTTCTTTTCCCGCCCGTGAAACAATAAACCGTCGGCGTTTCCCGTCCCGTTCAGGCAACTCCTTGTTGCCGTCTTTTTTCCTTGTCCTTTCCGCACCGCCGTGTCCTTCTGTGTCTCTGGTCAAAATTATGGCCGTCCCCGCTTCGGCGGTGGAGTTAGATCAGAATTTGAATTCTGAGCCACCTATTCAATTCGAAAGCTCAGCCGTGGAATCCAGCCACCCCTCAACCTCAGATGTGGTCAAGAAAGCTTCACCAGGCCATAAGCACGACTTTGGAGACATGAATTGTGCCAGGGCTATTGTTCAGCCGAAAAGCTCGTCGATTAATAACGGTATGCCGGCAATCTCTTTCTCTCCTATGAAAGTAGAAAAGTTATCTAAAGCTTATGCCTTAACACTAGTTGGTACGTTTTCATATGGAATCCCTAAAATCTGTGATGTTACTTTGATGCTGAAGAAACTAGCTTTAAAAGGAAGATTTATTGTTAGTTTCATGGACAAACGTCATGTTGTGATTAAATTGCCATTGAAGGAAGACTTCAACTATCTCTGGTTACTGGAAAATCCTGTAGTGGCAGGTGCACCTATGAGAATCTCGAAATGGACCTCTAGTCTATCTTTGCAGGAATATTCTCCAGTTATGCCAGTTTGGGTAGTCTTGGAGAATTTTCCTATATTCTTGTTTCATAAAGAAGCCTTATATGAAATTAGGAGATTGTTAAGCGTTCCAATTATGGTGGATGACTATACAGCTAACAGAAGTAAACTTCACCAAGCTAATATATGTGTAGCGATGGATGTATCTAAACATCTACCCAGCCATATTTGGATATCTGTTCAGGATAAAGGGGTAGCAATCAAACATAAGTACTCTAATGTTCCTCATTTCTGCAACCTCTATCATAAGTTTGGACATCTTGTTGCTTTTTGTCCAACTAAGGGGAAGGCTCCTATGGAAAACATGGATAAAGGGTATATCCATCCTCATCAGGTGAATAATGCTGTTCCTACTAAGCAGGCTAGAGGTAGCAGAGGTCACAACCCTATAGGAAGAGGTGAAGGAAGACATGTAAACTATGGTTTTCAGGGTGGAAGAGGTGGCAGAGGTGGTAGAGGGAATGAGGGTGCTAGAGCTTCTCATCAATCTTATGTTTCAGGATCTGACTCAGAGTTCATCCATAAAAGTCCTGCAGCTAGGGTACCAAATGTGTCAGGCATTGATGAAAATGTCAACCCTTTTGATTAGCTTCTAGAAAATGAAGAGAATATGACTAGACAAGGGGAGAAGCCATTGGAGTACTTAGAAAAAGATATAACTCATGAAAAGATAGCAGAAAATGGGCATGTAAGTCAGGAGGACTCTGAACAGACTATAGAGGAGAAGGAGAATACATCTCAAGAACATGGAGAGGTACCTATCCCACATGAATTTGAGCCTGTGGTGGTTATCGCAAAGAGAAGAAGATCTACAGATAATCTCATTCAGTTACCTATCTTATCTGAAGTAGATAGAGATACTTCAGGGCTGGAGAAACCAAATGGATCTAACTATTATAGTGATGCTGAATCACTATCCAGTGGTGAAGAGGTGATGATGAGAATTAATACCAAAGCTTTGGAGCAGACAGGTCAATGATTTACTAGAAGTCACTAGTTAGCATCCTCAGTACCAGCAGTTCTAGTCAAGGGGAGAAGAAGAAGAAGAAGGGCGGTAAAAGGGGGAAAAATAGTTCTCAATGAATGGTCTGATATGGAGTGCTAGAGGGGTAGGGGGTAAAGAAACATAACAACAAGTGCGGTATCTCAGAAACCAGTTACAACTTAACATCTTGGCTATTGTTGAACCATTTGTTCAGTTGGAGGAAGTGTTGTATTGTAGAAAGTTTAGAATGCATAAAGTAGTAGCTAATTGCACCAATAAAATTTTGCTTTTAGTGGATGACTCTTTTGAAGTTGAAGTTCTTGAAGACATGCCACAACATCTTCATTGTAAACTTAGGTCTGCTCAGTTGACTACTCCTATTTTATTTACAATCATATATGCAAAGTGCAGTAGGAGAGAGAGATATGACTTATGGGAAGATATTCAGAGATTGGCAGTCAACTCACTTTCATGGTGTATATTGGAGGGGACTTCAATGTGGTGATAAGGGGGGAAGAGAAGAGTGGTGTTGCTAGCCCTAACTTCAATGACATAAAAGATTTTGCTAACTGTGTATTGGATAGTGAGCTTATAGATGTTGGTTTATCAGGTTTTCCATTTACTTGGCTAAGTGGAGGTGTTCATTAGAGACTAGACAGAGTCTAATTTAACCAATCATGGGTTAATCATTTTGCTATAAACAAGATATCCCATGGTGTGAGAAGGTGTTCTGATCATAGGCCAATTATTTATGGAGATCGATGTCAACATGGAAAGGAGGGGGAACTTCAGATTCCAAAATATGTGGCTTAGTCACCCAGGCTTCAGAGATAGTGTTGAGGCTAATTGGACTATGCAAGCTAGGGTCTCAGGCCTCAGAAAACAATGGGAGAAACTCCACATGCTAAAACAATACCTGCAATGGTGTGACAGACATGTCTTTGGCAATATCTTCACTAAGTTGAAAGAGGAAGAACTGAAAGTAACCCTAGCTGAACAAAGATACCATAATGAGCCTTCTAAGGAGAACTTATTACTTGTAGCTGCATCTGCAGTTGATTTTCAGAAGAAGCTGGATATGGAGGAGGTGTTTTGGAGACAAAAAGCTCAATGTCAATGGATTCTTGAAGGTGACAAAAACACCAAATTGTTCCATAACTTGGTAAAGAGGCAAAGACAAAAGGGAAGAATTCATAGTGTATACTGGATGGTAATGTCATCTCTTCTCAAGTGGGATTACAACAATTTGCAGTGGAATATTTTCAGAAGATGCTTGGAGAAGACATAAATCTAACTTTAGAGCCTAACTTTCAAAACATCCCCAATGTCATAGACGAAGTAATGAATGTTAAACTTTGTGAACCTCCTCAAATGGATGAATTGAAAGTGGTGGTGTTCGGACTCAGCAGAGCTGCCTCTACAGACCCTGATGGCTACTCTGCAGCATTCTTTCAAGATTGATGGAACGTCATCAAAGAAGATTTATTGGAGGCAGTTCAAGACTTCTTTGAAGGATCATCCCTTCCATTAGGGATTTCTGCGACTTCTCTTGCCCTCATACCCAAGGTAACCAGTCCATCATCATGGTCTGAATATAGACCTATCAGCTTATGTAACTTCACTCATATGATCATAACAAAGTTGAATAATGATAGATTGGCAGTGGTGCTCCCTTTTCTCATTTCCCCTAATCATAGTAGTTTTGTAAAGGGTAGGCTACTATATGATAACATTCTACTACCCAAAGAGATGGTGCATTACTTGGATGTCAAGACTAGAAACTCAAATGTCATTCTGCAGATAGACATGTTGAAGGCTTATGATAGACTAAGTTGGAAATTCTTGGAGAAAATGATGAAATCCTTTGGCTTTTCTCAAAACTGGTGTGATTTGGTTAGAAGATCTGTTGACTCTTGTCATTATGGAGTATTGATAAATGGTACTTCCTCATGGTTCATAAAAGCAATCCATGGATTAAGACAGGGTGATCCCCTGTCCCCTGCATTGTTCATCATTGCCAGTGAATATCTATCTAGAGGTTTAAATGAACTGTTCTTAGCCTATCCATCTTTGTTCACTGATACTAAGAAGGGTCTGTAGTTAAGTCATCTAGCCTATGCAGATGATTTGATCATATTTACAAAGAGAGGTAAACTAGGGCTACAAAGAGTGCTAAAATTTCTGAAACACTATGAAAGGGTATCCTGACTGAAGATCAATACCCTAAAAAGTAATATTTTTGTTGGTAAGGGTGCTAATCAGGACATAATAACTTCCCAAAGTCGACTATAGGCTTTGATATACTGCCTGTTATATTGGCCTGTTGAGGCTTAGACGTAGTATTTGCCTACATACTGTAATAGGTCTGAAAACGTACCGAGACAGACTTGTCGTCTGCTGTCTGGATTTTTGCTCTGTTAGAGGTCATATGTCGGATTTAAGAAGATGTGTCAATTTGACCGTTTTCAGAGAAAATAAATATTTTATAACAAGGAAATTATTTAAAGATTAAGAGAATAGTCTAGTTTTTCTAAACAGTGTTAATTATTCTGAATGCCGAGTGATTAATTAATTAAGGAGTCGTAGGTTCTGTAGTGGTTATGAAACTCGGATATTAAGTCGGTTTTTACGTACGTCATAGGACTTTGTGAAATGGTGTAATTAGATGTCGTCATTTAATCTGTTTGGGAAAATTTGTCGGGAGTCTTTTAAATTATTTAGCATTGGAATTAAGTAGTATTGTCTATTTATTTATCAGGAATTATGAAGTTGCCTAACTTGCAAGATATTCACGGTGAGTGATTACGAGCTTTCGGCATCCAACCCTGAGAAAGTTGATACTGTTTATTCCTTGCAATTTCATACATGTTCCTGTTTTCATACCTGTCTGTCAAACTTTGACTGCGGCCACGCGACGACGACCGACTGACTCTGACTCGTTTACTTATTATGATTTCTAACTGTATAACCGTAGATGACCTGTACCTAGGATACCTTACCTGTAGTGACTTGATATCCTATTATTCCAATTACTGATTAATAATGTACCCCGAGTAGGTTTTACTGATCCTATTTACTGAACATCATGAATTGCATTGCACGAAAACTATTTCCTAAAAAAGCAACCACACACTGTTTTTTAAAAATTTGGGAAACCATCCTGGTCGACTTGTTTAACAACCTGTTTTTAAGCGGCCTGCAGCACTATACGTTCGGCCAAGTCGACATACTGTTAAAGCGGCCTGCAGTGCTATATACTGATGTTGGGTTATACAACCTGCATCAATATTGTTACTGACGCTGGGTGATGCCACCTGCAGTGATATCTCTTTTCGGGCTCGTGTTTACGTGTTGGACTATTAAAATGGTCCTATTTATGTGTTGCGATGGGTCGCGCCCATCATTTATGCAACTCTCTGGAGATCGCTACTCCACCCTGTTATTGACGGATACCTGATCAGTTCGGTCTAGCCCATACTGTAAATCTAGCACCTTTCATGTAGTTTTAAACCCACTGTTTAAAACTACATGATCAGCGTGTTGTGTTGGTTTGCTGTACTGTTGCATTCATACGCATATTCATGCATGCTTGATTATCCCCACTGGGTCCATGTGACTGACACTCTCCTTGTTTCAATAATCCTGCTTTCCCAAACTTTGAGCACGAAGAGAGGACCGGGTAGCTAAGCAGACAGACAGATTCTGGCTTGTTTCCGCTGCTAATATTGTAGATGTGTGTTATGTTTATCAAATTATCAAGTAAATTTTGGGGATTGTAATAAGTAATATTTTGATATTTTTGTATTTGGATGTTCGGCATAATCCTAGACGTCCGGACCAGACCGGGGCCTTACAGAGTGGTATCAGAGCCAAATTTGGACCAATAGGACTGTGACGTACTTCCAAATACCAACTCCTATAATATTTTCAAAATGGGGAGGGAAGAGAAACATAAATAGGCACTGTTATTATCTATATGACAGATAGACAAAGTTGTACAGTCCTGAGTGGACAAAGCTAGGTTCATGTACTAATTGCGAATTTAAATTACTTACCTATAGCACCATGATTGACCCGAGACCCTTAACTCAAGAAAGTAATAACCCGTAGTCACTCCCTCGAGTCGAGTAACCGCCTGCAGAAAAGCCTGGTTGGACATGGGAATCCCTACAGAATTTTTAAAGACCTAAACGTAAGCCTTAAGGTGCGACCTTCTGGAGGAATCGGATTATGTGAGGAATCCCCTGTAGAATTCGAGTATTATTAAGGAATAGTCTATTAATATATTATTGTATCGGCAACTGATTGCTAACTAAGCTATATGCCCTCTCCGCATTTCAGACAAACAAGATGTCAGAACCCAATAGCCTAGAACCCGTAGCTCAGGGTGAAGAGTTCACACCCCCACAACTAGCTTCACCAAACCCAAAGGTAACCCCTCCGACTCCTGGAGCGAGAGAAAACGACACCAGAGGAAGCATGCAGGAGCTGCTATCCTTCTGGGCTTTTCTCACTCAGCAGTGACAGAATCAACAGCAGCTGACTACTGCGGCTTAGTCGTCGGCTGTACAGAGCGACGAACAGGTAATGGAACGCTTTTTTAGGTTTAATCCCCCAATGTTCTTTGGGGAAAACAATGACAGGAAAGCGGAGGAATTTTTGGCTCGGTTAGAAAAGATATTTGAGGTTTTGAGTTACACCGAGGAACAGAAAGTCAGGTATGCCACCTACCGGTTAGAAGAAGCCGTGAGAAACTGGTAAACAGAACATGGAAGCAGGAAGGCACTTCCCCGACGTGGAAAAATTTTGTACAAGAATTTAATGATAAGTTTGTACTCCGAAATGCTCGAGAACGGGAATTTCAAGAGTTGATTCAAGGAAATAAAAATGTGAGTGAATACGAAGAGGAATTTTCCTGCTTGATCCCATTTGCTCCTCATTACTGGGATGATGAGAAGCGGAAAATTCGCAAGTTTGTGGAAGACCTGAGATTTGAATTACGCCGGGCCTTAGTTTCAGTGAGTCATACGAGTTATGTTAAAGTTGTGGAAAAGATTTTACAAGTGGAAGCATAGTTTAGAGAGATAAGGAAGCTTGGGGAGAAGATTAAGAGGAATACACCCGAGAATTCCTCGTCCTTTAACAAGCGCCTGATGGAAACTAGCGTTCTAGAGCAGGCAAGAGGAATCCCTCGCCCTCGGGTTGAACCTACTCGCCAGAATTCGCCACCAAAAACCCCTACCACAATTACCTGCAACTTTTGTGGTAAACCAAGCCATACAGAAGATCAATGCTGGTGAAAGAACGGACATTGTTTAAAGTGTGGAAGCGATCAACACCGTCTCTCAAAATGCCCGTCTGCGACCTCAAGGAATTCCCATCCTAGTGCTCCAACTTCCAAAAATAATTAAACCGCTAGCATGTTATAAGCTTGTTGATATCGATGATACTAATGTTCCTGAACTGCTGTAAGATGTTTCGCCTGTTGCTACTAAACATTTTCCCTGTAATTTCACCATTCCAAATATGTAATAGACGCGCTAGCGCCTAGATGTTGATGTATGATAACAGTTCATAGTCCCCTATGTCTTCGTATTCCAAGATCATTTTACCTCACAAAAAGGGGTCCAGTTGTCCTTAATGCAACCTTAGGATTGGTTATATGTACGTTATACAATCCTCGACTGTCGAACCAAGCAAACTTCTTTAGGAAAGCCGATCACCATTGAAGCTTCCATTTTTGCCCGAACTAAGTAATATCTACAGCTAAGACATGCAAGTGCTTAAAGCATGAGTACCCAGCTTATATGGCTATTTGATTTGTTGCAAGGGTCACAACAAAAATTTAGCACCGCTGCTCACCCACAACCGATGGACAATCGGAAAGAACTCAGGAATAAGCAGATTCCTTTAATTAAGATTCTCTGGCAGAATCATAATCTAGAAGAAGCAGCTTGGGAGAAAGATGATGAGATACAGAAGAAGTACCCATACTTGTTCGTCGAAAATTTTATTACATATCCGAAAATTAATTTGATATTAAAATTATTATTTCGCACGGGCAAAAATATTGAGTGGTTATATTGAGTCGAATTAGAAATTTAACGCCGAGCGTATTCGCCGTTAAATTAATAATTGATATTATATTAATAAAATAATAATAAAAATAACAAAATAAAATATTTATTTTAATTTTTATATGGCTTTAGTTCGACTTAAATATCGCCCGATAATCGATTTTACATTTTTTTGGAATTTATTTGCGAGCCATTTGGAAGCCAGAAGAAGCCAGGTGTATATAATGGCAAAATTACCAAGATACTCCTGATTTCTTCT
>JAYMSP010003737.1:0-18642 GCA_036897095.1 Plantago elongata
ACAGTGCATGGTCTAAACAATGTTGATAATTCATTCATGCCTTTAGTGACTTAACTTGATTTAGTGGCATGTGGTGTAGCAAGTGTCGCTTGAAGCCGTGTGGCTAATTTTATAGTGACACTTTAGTAAAGTATCACTAAATAATAATTTAGTGGCATCTCATTCAAAATGCCACAACACAAATGTCACTAAATTTTACTTCTGATGTAATATCATTCATTTGTTTTTCAGCAACACATCAATTAAATATCACCGTTATAAGTGTGACTAATGCTTATATTTCTTGTATAGTAATGTGAAATATATTTTTTATATTTTAAAAATATTTTTGAATTATATTAAACAATTTATAATCATAAATTATGAGAGAGTGACGCGTGTCCGCCCTTTTTAAATTTAATTTAATTAAATTATGTTTATTTATTTATTTATATATAAATTTAATTTTAAATTATAATTTATAAATTTTCAAAATTTTTATATATATCTTTTATAATTTAAAATTAATTTTCAAATTAATTTCCTCCCTCTTTTTCTTTTTCTTTTAACATTCTTTTATGTTGATTTTACAAAATAGGGTTTATTTATAATAATTGAAAATTATGTGGTAAAATTTAAAATTGTCAAAATTTATTTTATTTGCGATTTCACCCATCAAAAATTTTAAAATTTCAAATTGACACGTGTCGCTTAATTAAACTGCCAGGTGTTACAAATGTACCTAAATTTGACACGATGTCAACTTAAGGTACCAAAATTGATCAGTAACAATCAAATGTACCTTTTTCGGAAATGTAATAACTTAGTGTACCTTTTTCAGATTTTTCCTAACGTTTCACTCATTTTTATTTGTTTTTTCTTTTTTTCAATTTTCAATTTTTAGTCGAGAAAATGATATTAAGAGTGAAGTTTGAAACAAACGATTAGGAGGAAATTAAGACTATGGGTTTGAACTGTTGTATTAGAGAATTTAAAGTGAGTAAATTATTGTTTGTATTAGAGGATTTAAAGTGAGTAACTTATTGTTTTTACATGGCGGGAAAGAAAATGGAATTTATAAGATTGAAAGGTTTGAAGGGTTTATTTGATGTCGAAACTCCTCGATACACCCGTATTCACAAATATTGTTGGACTTGTGTGTCATTGTGTGTGGATTTCATATTTATTTTGAGTAGGAATGTACCGGAGGAGATCCGACATTATCGAAGACATATTAACTGTTGGAAATGATCTGAAATCCTAATTACTATAATTGCCTTGTAATTATTGCTTTTTTAAGTTGAAAGAATTGATGCATTTCCAAATAATTAATTAGTTGAACGGCTTTTGGCGAACTTACCTAGAGTCATTCCTTAATTGCTTTGTTCAACATGGTGAAATGAACAATGTTTTACCGACATTATTGAAATTTAGAATTTAAAATTATACAAAGAGAAAGCTAAACGAAAATGAGAACTTGATTAATCAGTGACCTTGTCGTTTTTTCTTCCATACGAAGCCAAAGTGCCATATATGCGTTGGCTAAATCACTGATCTATGCTTTAACGTTGCAGGTTATCTTCTTGTCAGACTAGATTTAAATAACAACACCAATAGATAATTGAATGGTTAGGATTTAGTAGGAGTAGGATTTTAGATTAATGTCGCAATTAGCAAGGCTATCTTTGTTGGATTCCACGCTTGTTAACTCAAAATTATGTAATATGTCTTGTTTTTGGTCTATTTTGTTTCTTCTACATATCTTCCCAATAAAATTAAATACCGTATAGTAATATAGTTCTTCATTTTCCATTCGAGCTAGTCTTCCCGAGACATACCAATTGCATGAAAAAGTTCAAATGTCCATGACCATATACTGAGATAAAAACGTCATCTATGATAATCGTGATGGGTGCTTTTAGAACTTGATGATATAAATTATTAAATTAAGAGGGGGATTATGTATTCTTTTTATGTTTTAATATCTGCTATGTGATGAATACTTTCATCAATAAATAATATTTTTCACACCCACAAGGATTGAATTTAAATCCTACTTATAGATTTTAACGTATGCCTTGTCATATTTAAATTATGGATTATGGTGTTTGTGTAAAAAGATTATTTCGATGCAGTATAATTACATAAAAACTTTTAAATATATACTTTTATATAAATTTCATACATGATAGCACTTTATTAATTAGACCAATCATTAAAGTTTTGAGTGAAATTACAAATTTACACCCCTCAAAATGAAATGGAGAGGCATGTGATAGGGAGGGGAGGGGAGGGGAGCAAGAAAAATGGAAAATAAAAAATAGAGAACATTGGTGGAGCTCAGCCTAAATGGATACAGCTGCAAAGTTGTCTTCAACTGTGGAGCTTCAATAGCATTGCCATTGTCGATGGCTCTAGATCGGAGCAGGTCTGCTTCGACCCAGAGTAATTATAGACTACAGGTCGGAGTAGTTCTGATCCGATATGGAGTAAGAAAGCTCTGAAATAGGTCCGGTTAAATTAAGTGAGATAGTAGTCTCACCTAGTACTAGACCAGGTAATCGGGTCATTCGAATCGGGGTCGGGTCGGGTCAATTTGGGTCAAACCATTCTCGTCCGTTTTTTATTTTAGGTCATTTTCAGGTAGGGTCAGGTGATGTTCGGGTTCGGATGATGACCGGGTTGGATCGTTTCCGGTTATTGGTATTTCAGATCGCTTTGGATCGGATCACTTCGGGTCGGGTCGGGTCGGGTCACTTCACACCCCAATCACTTCGGGTTCAGATGTTATTCGGATTTGGGTCCTTTCAGATTAAAAAAAATGGATCGTTTCAGGTCAACTATTTGCTGATTTGGGTGTTGTTCAGGTTTGGGTCCTTTCGGATTAAAAAATTTCGGATTGTTTCGGGTCAAATGGTCATTTTCAAACTAAAATATTTCGAACTATTTCGGGTTGAATATTTAGGTAGTTTTATGCAATGCACATTTTTAATATATTATACAATGATACTCCAAAACTGTTGAAAGTCTCTTTGTTCTAACTTTTAACTTGTGAAATACTTCTCTGATTAGAGTTTTGCTACTTTGGATTTGAATTGACAAAGAACATAAGTATGTAATTAGTTTGCTACTTACTATGCAATATGCTTAAGGGAAATGTACCAGAATATCATCTTTGTAGTCCTTTTCATTTTAATAATCGTGTTTCTTCTTATATTGTATTTTTGTCCAAGACTTGTTAATGAATATAATGTTTCTGTAAGTGAATTATTCAATGGTTTATGAGGAGATTCAAGTCATATTCAAACAATTGATAGATGATACACAATTATACTTGTAAATATAGAACGTATACTAATATGACTAAACTGCTTGATGAACTAATATGCAATTCAATCACACCTATGTTTACTTTTAATTTTTTTTAAGTAGAGTACTAAAAGGTATAAGTTTGTTCATTTTTAGAAGATTGAAAATTTAAGTGAAAATAAAGGAAAAAATATATCATTCGTTGCATGTTGCGATAATTCTAGTTTTATAATAGTAGCATTCAAGATTAATGTCTATGGAATCTTCTTATCAAAGTGAATTCAAAAATATGTTCAAAATATTTTTTTAATTTTTGTAGATAGAGGTATATGAGATTTAATAAAAGAGATACTTCATATCTAACCAACATTTCTATAATACAATAAGAAATCTACATTATGTACAATAACTTTAGTTTATTCCCTTTATATCAACAAGTTATAAGAGGTTCATGCTTTAAACGGTGCCCTCTAGTAATAAAATGAATTTTGATACTTGTGATTTCGCGTCAAATCTAATTCGGGTCATTTCGGATCGTTTGAGTACGCGTCGGATGATTCGGGTCAATTCTAATTCGGGTCATTTCGGATTGAATGATTCTGGGTCAATTCTAATTCGGGTGATTTCGAAACGGATGATTTGGGTCAATTTGGATTCAGATCATTTCGAGTCAATTCTAAACTCGGGTAGTTTCAGGTCAATTCTAATTTGGATCATTTTAAATCGGGTCTATTCATATCATTCTAATCGGGTCGCTTCGGATCGGGTCATTTCAGATACACCAGGTCAATTTGTGTTTCGAGTCATTTTAGGGTATGACAATTTCGGGTCATTTTTATATTCGGATCGGGTCTCGGGTCATTTTCGAATATACTGAATATGATAATTTCGAGTCTATTATCAAATTCGGATCGAATTATTTTGGATTGGATTTTGAATTTGGGTCAAGACGGCCGGATCAACTAGTGGGTCCGGTTAAATTAATTGAGACAGTAGTGTCACCTAGTACTATTGCATATTTGCATTAACCATTAGCCAAAGATTACGTTAAGCTACCATGTAATTACCCCCATTTGCCTTTAGTTTATTGGCACGCATGCAACTAAAACTAATGTACAGTGAAAGCTCCATTAGATAAACCCATTGAAAATATCGGATCTACAAATTTGTTTATTCAATTAGGTGAAAAGGGAAAATATCTTTTTGTTTGGATTTCAACTTGAAATTCAACGTGAGCTGATTTCTTTAGTTGATAAATAGAAAATCATCTGTAGTTTAGTTATGGAGTTTTAGTGGATTTTGATATAAAAGTGGTGAATCGGTTTGAATGGTTGAAAATTAATAAACAATGTTTAAATTGTAGTTAAATTGTTAAAATTAGTAGTTAATATAAAATTATAATTTTAAAGGTTGTTGTATAAGATGAGAATTGAGTGAGAATTGAGTTGTGATTGAATTGAGAGATTTGAATTGTGAATTATTTTTACTTTTTGGTAAATAAAGAATGCATTAGGGTTAGAAGTCATTGTCGGTTCCCATAATCGGGCCGAATTACAGAGATTGGAGGGTTAAGCCAAAGCTTCCCGTCACCTAAGCAATCATATTGAATCTTAGAAAAACAAATAAATATTCAATTCAAATTGCAGCTCAAACATAAATTGAACTCAATCTCAATTATAATTGTATTACAATTCTTAACCAAACAAGCATTTAATTATAATTCCTTTGCCTGTTTTCAACCTATCATTTTATAAGTTATTACTTTTTAATTTTGACTATGAATTAATTTTAAACTATAAATATAAAATGTTCAAGTAGATTATATTCTTTAGGGACTTATGTTTTTAATATAATTTAATAAATTATTTTATATTTATAATTAAAAATTAATCGGTAGTCAAAGTTCAAAATATAATATACTAAAAAAATTTAAAATGAAAATATGAAATGAGACAAGTTATGTATTTGGTACTTAAATAATGATATCGATTAAAGTTTAATATGATATTTGAGTTTTATAGCTGATAAGCAATAAACCGATTTAATGTCATATACTTCGTATAATGTAAATAGACAAATACAAAAGTACACAAACATAAGGTGACAAAAAGGCAATACATACAACAATTAATTAAGTTAGATACCTTTTGCCTATAAATATCCAAGCCATCGTAATGTTCAGAAACTTTGCTAAAAAACAACAAACCATAGACATGTTTTTCTTAAGAACCACGTCAAAGATAGTTCACCATTATCATCGTGATGATGAAGAGAAAGAGCAGCAGAACAACTGCACTACTAATTCTAGTACTCATGATCATATTCAATCGACCTGTAGTACCAGTACATCATTAACAGTTTGGAGGAAATCGCTTCTTTTTAACTGCAAAGGTTTCACCGTGTTTGGCCCTGATGGCAGCCTAGCCTACAGGGTCGATAACTACCGCAGCCGGCCTGGTCATATCGTACTCATGGATGGCACAGGCGAGCCGATTTTCACTATATGTCGCCGAAAGGTACATTTTTTGTCAACTACCAAAGTAAGTTTTGTGTTTTTCTTCTTATTGATCAAACGATCACAAGGATGAGTCATATGACTTGTGTTATGTTGCTACTTAAAAACATCCCGTTGATTAATCCTTATTCCTTAGCATTATGGAGCTGAGACTTGAGATCGACAATTCGAACTCTTAACTTTGAATAGCAAGACTGGCAGCCTGTTCTATTGTTTCAAAAAATTAAGTATTTTACGAGACTTTAAACCTGGTAGAAAATACCGTCTGAGTTTTCCATTAAGAAAAGAAAAGGGAAATCAGCTCCCATTTCAGTGTGCTGATTTGAAACTACTACAATGAAAAAAATATTTGCAGACGCTCAGCCGATTGGTTAAACTTAAACGAATCGAAAGCTTTGTTGACGAATGAAGATCTCGCGTCAATGGGATGTTGATTTTTGAATTATTTATACAGTGACAACATTGTAATATATATATTCTACTACTACTATGTAAGCTGGTTGAATTAGATTTAGTACATGATGATAGCTAGTGTAGTACTTATTTTTAATTTTGGGCTTCATGGCTGATTGGCAGAAGCTGGGGCTAGTGAACAACTACTGGCTAGTATATGAAGGAGAAATCGAAAGAGTATCTTGCACCAACACCATCAACAAGATGCCGATTCTTTGGGCAAGGAAGAAACTAAACATATGTACACGAGCAAAACTCGACGTGCTTGCTTATGTTTACGGTGTGAATGCAGGAAGGTCACTTGTTCCAAGTATCTATTGTGGAATGTTTGGTCATAGGGGTTATAAGTACGTTGTAGAAGGCTCATATACGCACCAGTCATGCAAGATTCTGGATGAGTCGAAAAATGTTGTAGCGGAGGTGAAGAAGAAAGAGGCAATGGCAGGAGGTGCATCTTTCGGTTCGGATGTTTTTCATTTGGTTGTTAAGCCTGGATTACAGAGCAATGTAGCTATGGCTGTTGTATTATTACTCGATCGAATGTTCTGCTAGCCTTCCTTGTTGCAAAACCATGTTTATTGCTAGAGTTTGTCTGATTAAAGACTGTTGTTTGATGTCCAAAAGAGCATAAAAATCATTTGAAAATTGGAGATGCGGGGTATCGATCCCCGTACCTCTCGCATGCTAAGCGAGCGCTCTACCATCTGAGCTACATCCCCTTCCTTGTTAAGTCCTGAGAAATTCTGCAACATATTACAGATCAATTTGTTTTAGATATGTTCCACGTCAAATTGAAACCGAGGAAATCACCAATTCTTAGTTCCACGGCGAGCTCCCTGTCTTAGAAGGAAATCTATTTTCCTCTTCCATTTGGAATTTCGGGCTTGCTTTTTTTATTCTCGAACGAATAAGTTAAGATACCTCTTGAATTAGGTCATATTACATATGCAATCCAATTTGATAGAATTACAATTTTTTTCAAAAGATGACCTACGGTTAGTTTCTAGTTATGGGTTCAATAACTCAAAAGTTAAAGGGCTTGGTGGCATGGAACTATTTTTTGTTGATGTGGAGCGGAAATTGGACATATTCACCAAAATGTCATTATATATTTTATTTTACACTTTCTTTTATTATTTATCTCTATTTTATTTTGTTTTTCATTTTCCTTCTTTTAATGTTTAGAAAATTGCAACTCTAGTCCGTTGAAGATCAAATTCTCACCTGGCCACCTATTGATTTTCTTTTAAAAGCTATACATACCATCACCAACAAGAGGTGTAAGTCTCTGGTTGAAGTTGTTTCTACAACTCCGATTTAGAGCTATGAACAACAAACCACATCTCCGTACTCGTAGATGTAAATCACCTTTAATTGGAAGTTGTAAGCATCTTCGATTTCAAGTTGATTTACAACATCAGTTGGAGATGTATTCAGTTATAGCCAACTTAAATTAACTGTGTCGTTGTTAAGTATGGTGAGACACGGTTTGATTTCTATAGCTTCACCACAATAATATATATAGTAGTAGTAATAATATAGAATGGTGACCTTGACATAAAATAGTATCGGCGGTTACAATAGCATCTGGCATCAATGGTGATGCAGTTAGTGAGATTATTGTGTTAAAGCTCACTCGATCACTATAATTCTATCATCAATTCCAACATGCTTTAGATGTAACTATTATATTATTAAAAATGATATAGCGAACTTAACGCGGTGCCTATAAATTTTATAAAATTCATCATATTTAGATTACGTATGAACTCGTATATTATGTTTCATGAGACATTAGTGTTTTGAATGGGTAAAATATTTTGGACTGCATCTGTATAAACTCTGTATATTTTGTTCGCTTTCGCTTTTACGTTTATTTTCTCTCTTGACTTCCCGGATTGAGAGTCTTCTTTACTTTTCTTGTAGTACTCTTTTTTCATTTTTCTCTTAATACAAAGTTCAATTTATTTTTAAAAAAAAAAAGGTGTAAGGCGTGAGCGAGAAAATTTGAAATAACATTTAGCCAGTTACTGGAGAATAGTGAAGAGGTGCTAAGCAAAGTACAATAGTGAACGACACTTTAACGAGTGAAATGACACTTTAACATGATAATTGAAGACTTATTATATTATTGTAAAATATAAAATAAGTGTTAATAAATTGTAAAATTGAAATGACACTTTTACAATTGTAATTGCATTTTAACAAGATAATAAAAACTTTATTATATTGTTTAATCAATACCATCAATTCAAGACTTGGAATGTTCTGCCAACATGATTGTAAGACAACCCCCAACGGGGCGCCATGGGGAGGCGCCGTGGCGCCCCCATCGGGGGTTGACGCCGCACCGTAAGGCGCGGTGTCACACCATGCGGCGTGGTACGCCCCAGCGCGTGGCAGCAGCCAACCAGATGCTGCCACGTGTCACTCCTTTTTTTTAATTTTTTTCGAAATTCGAATTATATCCGTTTAAAAACGGTAATATCTCCAAAAATACAAAAAAAAAGAAAAAATTACCAATGGCTATGTTTTTACAGAATCTATAAAATGAGACCAATCTTGATATTTTTTACTTCATACCATCTGTAACTCCTCTCTCTCTTTTAATTAAACTTAAAAAACTCTCTTCTCTCAAAACACCCTTTCCACTTTCATTTTCCGGCGAGATGGACACTGAGTATTTGCAGTGGTGCAAAGACAATAAACCCCAAAAATACCATCAGTACATGCAAGCTCACTACGACAACATGATTTTTCCACCCCAAACAAGTGCCTTTCGGCCTTTGTTCCAAGAGCCCTACACTCAAAATTACCAATCTCCATCCTCCCAAACACCAATATTTTCACAAACACTGGAAGAGGAGGTCGTGTTTGAGACGCGGCCGGAAAAACAACCGATCTGGAGGCGTGGGAAAGCCAAAGCCACCGGAGGAGCGGCAACCAACACAACAACCTCACGGAACAACTCGTATAGCGAGAGTGAGGATATCGGGCTCATCTCAGCCTACATGGAGGTTAGTCAGAATGCTATTGTTGGAACAAATCAGAAGTATTGCAAATTGTTTCGTCTTGTTGCGGAAAAATATGAGGATATCAAGAGGGCAGGAATGATGACCGGAATGGATAAATTTCGGTCTCATGATTCGTTTCGTGGAAGATGGGGGCGACTAAGAGATGACATAAATCATTGGATGATTTGTGTGGAGCGTGCTACTGTCATGGTCGGCATTCGGAGTGGGTACAGTGAGGAAGATGTGCGGAACACTGCCCAAGAACTGTACAGGGAGAAATCAAAGCACCTCATTCACGGTGTTCAGACAGTGGGATGCCATGAAATCATACCCAGAGTGGAAACTGAAGATGAACTTGGAGGAAACCATGAAGAAGATTGTACCAACTGGGGAGTATGAGTTTGACGGTGACGATGTTGATGTAGGTGATCAACCAATGGAATCAGCAGGTGCAGGTGACAGTAGCAGAAGTAAGCAGAGTCGGGGTTATGATAGTGCGGCAAGTATCAAACGTCCCATTGGTCATGACAAGACCAAGAAGTTGGCTAAGAATGTCACATCCGGTAACTCTTCAATGGATGCCTTCGGCGAGGGAATAACCGGCTTCAGTGAGAATTATCCCCAATTCCTTGAAGTTGAAAAACAAAAGTTGGAGTTTGCTTGCGAGAAGGAGGAACGTAAAGCAAAGACGAAGATGATGGACACGTACTTGGCACATTTGGGAAACTACGGCAACTTGCCAAACGAAGCCATAACACACGTAGATACACTTGGCAAATAGCTGTTTGGATCGGGTTAATGGCGAAGGATCGCTTCTATAGTGTGTTGAGTTTGTTTTTTTTACCTTATGCAGTTTCTTTGTATTTTACTTTCCATTGTGTGCCTAGTTTGTAGTTTACTTTCCGAAGTGTGCCTTGTTTATAATTTTGAATTTTGAATTTGAATCTGTCAGGTATCTCGTGAAGCATCTTGTCAGCCACTTTAATTTTATCGGGAATCTTATCAGCCACTTTAATTTTATCGAGAATCTTATCAGCCACTTTACTTTGTCAGACATATTATCTTTATATTAAATTTTATCGGGAATTCAATGTTTAAGTGACTCAGCTATGACTAATGAATGACTCAGCAAATCGTCTATATAATGGAAGTATAAAACTCATTTGTAGACACAACACCCTCAATTATTCTTCCTCTGTATTAATCATGTTCAACCCAGTTCAAGAAAACAGTACTTCATCCGAGAACAGTTCGTCACCTGATGAACTTTTCGATGTCGCTTCTACATCCAATCCTTTCATACGAATGTAAAACATGATAATACGGAACATGCCAAATATGATTCAACACTACCAACAACAACAAGTCCAACCACGACATAAAGTCTACACACGTGCTTACATTGACAGAGAGCGAGAAGATTGTGTCATTCGCTTGGAGGGAGACTACTTCGGTGTTCGTCCAACACATGCACAATATTTTCGACGGAGATTCAGAATGGAGAGACCGTAGTTCGAACGGGTGGTTGGAGGTGTGTTGCGTCAAGATAATTACTTTGTATGCAAATTAGATGCTACTGGCTGGCAAGGATTAACACACTACAAAAGTGTACCGCCGCAACAAACAAACAATTAAAACACAACAGTCATATGTAGTAACACAATGAAAGAAGTTTGAAGTGCAGAATAAATAGAAGGCCAACATTTAACTCTACAGTAGTTTTCTTTTACTCCCTACCAGCCCTTTAATAGTAACAAGTTAGCAACACTTCCTACTGCATGAAAGTGTTCACTGCATTTGAACGAACCATCAAATTAGAAAAAGAATATTATGATAACCCCAGGCTGAATCCGATGAGCACAGGAAAATGTATCAGAGGGGCAGCCAATAAATCACTTATTATCGTATATTCTTATCAATGAGCAGGCTCCCAATATTTACAGAGCTTAATAACTTAAAATAGGCTACCATATAAGTCACACAGTGGTTTTACATATGTATTATAAACTGCTAGCTGTCAATATTTTAGATTTTCAACAATACTACTACTGAGTATAATAACCAGTACCCGAATTCAATAAATAGGCAGGGAAAAGTAAATAAATAAACACAATATATAAGCAAAACTTGTAAAACAGAGCAATTATGCTCAAATCAGAACTGAATATGCTTACATAAACCTATATATATATATATATATATATATACTCTGCATACTCTGATTTAAATGGTATCATACTCTGCATACTCTGCATACTCCGAACAGGCTACATGCATAATTTACACCTTCTCCGACAAAATGGCCTACGTCAATAAGGTGGCACTACAAAAGGGGTGTAGGCAACTACTTACACTAGTGCCTCCGTTAGATTAACCACAAAATAGATATACTAACTTATTGAAACAGGTTGCTGGTTTTTACGACATAGTTCCATCATCGTCGATTATGACAGTACAATTAACAACACGATATGTGCTTGGCTCTCATGTTGGTTCCTGTTTAATATACCTAAGCAGCGGATCTTCTACACTTGCATCCTCCTCGCTCGGGTCTTCTTCTTCTTCATAATGGGTTTCTCCGGTTACAATTAGCCTAGATGTTTCCTGCCTAGAGGTTCCTGCAGTGTAATATGGTTGAACAGATCCAACCATGAAGGTCCTGCTCTTTTTTCCACTTTTGATTATTTCTCCTAGATGTCCTAGTGCAATATCCATAGTGGCTAGGTGTTCACCATAATCCTTCACAGCTTTTCTAAGTTTTTCTTCTACTTTTTTCTTTTCATCAACTACTTTTTTGAACTCCCTGTCCCCCTCTTCTATTTTTGTTTCCAGGAGCTACACTTTCTGAATGAGAACAGAGGTGAGATTTTTGTGTGACAAAACCTCATTTTCCCATGTCTTAAGCTGCAAGTTTTCCTGATCAATAGACTTCAACAACAGGTCCTTTTATGTAAGGAACCGTAGCATTTTCCCCCGCACATTGTGCAGGTTCTGAGTCAGCTGATCAATGTCTGTTGGTGAGAAATCTAGCCATTCTAGTGGTTTCTTATATAGCTGCGAGGTTCCTTCCATTCTAAATGGTGTATTTCTGAAATGCATGAAACATGATAACATGAAGACCCTTAAGAGCATATATATATAACAACACTTATTGACACCAAATAACAAATCAGCAAGTTACACGATTAAATTACAATTTAACAAACATACTAAAGTTAAGCCCATCCGGGCTCTGATACCACCTTGTGGCGCCCCGATTCGGAAGAATTTACTTCCATCGAAAACCACCCGCCTAAACTTTCCTTCAAGTGAAAGATTCATCTTTCGGAAAGTAATAGGGACGATAGGGTAAGCAGAAATCAACAAAACAGATCAAGTTTAAAATTCAGAAATATATAAACGCCTTTTATTCAAACCATATTAACATACAGAAGCTCAGAAAATGCTTCTTCACAAGTACGTCATAAGGGGTTCGGGGTTAAAGGGAACAAAATACTATTTTTACATGAATTTTACAACATAATGGTCCCTTTTATTTCAAGCAGCAAAACAACATGCACACTATTCACATAAGATCCAGCTACACTCTTTCATTCTGAGGAAGGAAACAATGAAGAGGGTAAGTCTTTTGTTACTTAGTGAGGATAGGATAAAACACGAATAAATATAGTTAGCACAAAATGCAGAAACAAGAAAGAATGAAAGGCAAGGAAAGAGTCAAGGACACATATACCAACCATCATCCTCTAATTTTACAACCTTATTTCTCCCACGCGAGGAGCTACCTCGATTCACGGCAACATGCCTAGGTACATGCTGATTGGAACATATATTGAAGCCACCCGGACTGCACTATATTTCCAAAATAGGTTCTGGATATAGTAACTTTAAATCGACAGTACTTACAATCCGGTAGTTACTAATCTCTGTCCCAAGGCCCACTTAAACACACACGAAACATTAGGAAAACACGAATTTTCATTTCAAGTGTGATTTGGATCAATAGAGTCATGAATAACAAGAGATATTCAAGAGAATATGAACAGGAACATGAAATGCAGATTTTCATGTATACAGATTTAAGAATTATGAGTACAAAAGGTCAAAATGGAATCGATAATAACGGATGAAAGCAAGAGAAATATGGAAGTTGAGACATATGCAATACAGAGAAATGTATTGCTATGATTAGGACGATAATAGATGCGGGAAAAGGGGTAAAAGGAATCCTCACCTACAACGGAGATATTTGTGCATACGAGGTCGTTAATTGATATTACAATACCTAAACAGAGTAACTGGTTTCATTAATTACTGGCAATGACATGGCTTACAATATCACATCTTTAAGAACAATTCAGGAATCAGAATAACAAACAAGTCAAAAAAATGAGTAAAGTAATACTGATTAATACCTCTTGATCAGTAATTCGGAAGATCCCTGAGTACTTCCATCATGATATTTTCTAGTCTGGTTATGTTTCGATGTTTCAGAACTCACTCTAACTTAGGGCTTTATATAGAGAAGTGAATGTGAGGGTGAGGAGAAGGGATTACGTGGTGAATTGCTGTAATTTCGACAGAGATAAGTGAAAGGATAGCTAAACACCTGTAATTTGAAGATCAGTTTGAATTCTTCTTTGATCTAGGAGATATTCATCATCAGCCGTCAATTTTCCACCGTTGATAATACCAAATCCGATCAACTGCTTGCTAGTGATGGAAAAGGAAATGAAAAGTAGAGACATGGGTTTAACAAGTAGAAATGATTGGTTTTTATGGATCAAGGATGATTTTGAGGAAAATTTGGTTTAATGGAAAAGAGAAGAGAAGAGAAGAGAAGAGACACGATCAAGCAATTAGGAGAAGAAGACAAATTGCCAATTTGTAACTTTTCCTCTCTCAAATTACATGGAGATATCTAATTTTTATGATTCAAAGTGCTACCAAAACTTACTTCCTTCGTTTCTAGTTGCGATTATTTTACGTTACAAATTATTTCATACTCGTTTTCTCCGAACAATAAAAAGATAATAAAATTTAACAAGGTATTCCTCAATGTAAAATTAACTCAAATAGCATATAATTTCTAAATACTAAGTGCAAATATAATTTAAATTGACGTAAATCGTTAATTTCAGTGGGGCGTCACAAATTGTACTACACAAATGAAAAATGAGCACGTCCAACCTTCTCGTAACTCAGTAGTATATGAAATGATTGTGCATATATACTACCACCCCGCTATGCCTGTTGCGCACATTTGAGATGGTTGCGATATTTAACCCGAAAAATATTTATAAATTTGCCCATACAATCTTAATTTTGGTACACATAAAACCTTAATTTTGTTACCAATAGGAGAAGTTGGTACCTTAAATATGTCGATACATGGTCAGATGGTCTACCTTGTAGCATCACTATATATATATATATACACTTCAGTAGTTATAATAATAAAATATTATTTTCAGGGTAGTAGTACGAGCTCTCTATAGAAACTAGATTGAGAAATTACAATTTCTGAATTTCTGACAGTCGAGTGGAATCTGAGATGGCCAGCACAGCGGTTACAACTCCACCTGTAGTCGGCGGTGACGCATTGGCGAAGATGTCGGCGGTAGAAGCCAACTCTACCCGTATCGCTGCCGTGATGCAACGCCTCGCCATGTTCTGCCGCACGCAAGTAGCAGACGAGCACAAGCGCAAGGAGTTCGCGAAGCTATGCCTCTCCTTCTCTAGGTTCAATTCTCTCCTCTCGTTTTACTGTTTCCCCTTTCAGAATTCAGACCTTCTTATGCTATATAGTAAACCTAAGAATCACGAGTAATTTATGCGATTGATCAATTTTCGTGCATTGCTGTTTAACGGCTAATTGAAGAATTCAGGTTAATCGAGTTGTTTTGTGTCAGTGTGATTCATGATTAGTTCGATTGTTTGTTTGTTAGCATTTATAGGAGGTGGCTCGGCTATAGCAGAGGTGTTTTTCTCGATTAATCACGCATAGTTTATTTTGTTTTCCTTGTGATGTTTTGCTTACATGTGGTCTAGGGTATGCTGTTTAGTGTTAAGGTGCATGTATAGTGCATTTTTTGTAGTTTTGCCTAGGGTTTGGTCTACTTACTTACTAAAAACTTCCTATGGACAAGGTTAAATGAATGATAGACTTTTGGAGTATCATAGACACTTAAGGAGCTTGTTGTGCTTTCTCACTTAGCGGCTAGCATCGTTACGCTTTTTACACATATGAAACTTTATTTGTTGGGCTGTGTGCTTAGTTGAAATATCGATGTGTGAAATTTTGCGAAGTTATTCGAAATCGAAACTGGGATTTGGAATGTGTGCTTTAAAGTTTTAAATGTCTAAGACTGTAATAGCAATGTTTCTAGGTTATGCGTCCTTTCCTATTTTGGTGTTTTTGCTGCTTGTAATTATGGTCTTTAGTCAACTCAGATCTCTTTCTTTAACCAAAACCTCGCTAAGGATGACCGTATCTAACTCTGTGTTCCTAAATCCTAACTAGTTTCGACTGGGTCATATTGAATTTTGATCTGTTTTGGGTGGCTGATATTAATATGAGATATGTTGGAAATTTGAATCAATTTGCAATACAGAACCGTATATCGAAAAATTAAGAAATTGAGTGGTCGGTGTGGCAAATTTAGTTTATCTGTCTCTGAAATGGATTAGTAGGAGAGAAGTGGGTCAGTACGTTTTTGCAAATGTGCTTTGCAGATGCAGTGGTTTCTAGATGTTTCCATAAATGATGTCTAACTATTTCATTTTTTTTTTTGATGTTATATCATTATTGTGTATGGTAATCACTCCTAAAGTTTCCTTTCCTGAATAATACTTGGGGTTGTTTAGCGCTTTACCAATTTTCTAATTTTAACATGCTGAGTGAAGAGGTATTATTAGGTTGGTTCTCATTGTTCCCGTGTCATTTAATTCTGAGATGCTTCCAGCTATTTCCGGTTTGTATATTTACTAAACCCTTCTGGCACTACTAATGCATCCCTACTCCCCCACCAATCCATCTCACCACAAAATTCTTCTCCACCTATCTTTCTTAACCTTGCGAGTTTCTCCTTGACTATTCTCGTCCTCTACACCCCTTTTTATTAAACTTGCAAGGTTTTTCCTTGATTTCTTTCATTGCTTCTGTCGATTAATCTTGTCTATACTTATCATGAGTCCTGATATATGTCCAATCATGAGTGGCCTGATTGCTACATGTCCTACCTGTGACTTCCCAATCATGATCAGAAAAGATGAGTTGCGAGATCATTGCCTCAATCTGTCCAGGTCTTATTTTTTCTGTTTCATTTTATTTGCAGCTTTATAAATTGGCCCGTGTACACGATATGTGCTAATGCTTGGGGAATTTATGACCCATTCACATCTGATTCGCAATACATCATTCAGACTGGGGATTCGTTGAATGTTGCTTTAATAATTATTTTTTTTGTGTGCGTCTCAATTTTTTTAAATTTCGTATTCTTACAGATTTGACTTGAAAATCAATCTAAAAGTGGATTATTATTGAAGTTAGTGAGTCTTAGTTATGATGTGAATTTGATGTGCAGATGCAGAACTTTACTTTCTGAAGATTCTGAATGGGTATGATTTATTTGATTGGTTGATTTATCTCTATAATTGATGAAACTCTATGATATAGATACCAAGCATTATTCTCTATCTTATAATTTGTCGAGTTGTAAGGGTCTCTCTCCCCACTTAGCACAAGGCAGGTAGCCTTCTCTTCTCGAAGTGCTCAGTTTGATTTAAGATTTACTAATTGGCTGCTTATCAATAAAATTGGTGGACTTGTTAGTCTATGATATATAGATACCGAGCATTATTCTCTCCCTTAATTTGTCAGGGTGTAAGGTGACATAGCTGGAACCCTAATTATTTTATCTGAAGGATGTGTATACAGAAAGTTGATTTTGTCAATTAACTTATGCCGGATGAGTTTTTCTCAATGAATTAAAGTGGTTGGGAAGAGTTGGAATGAATCTCTTGGTGCCAACCTATAGTAAGACTGTGCTAACTAGAGGTTCAATGTAGCTATACTTTCTTGATTGATTTGTCTACAGTTGGTTTGGGGTTTTGCTGTTTTTAGATGAACTTGCTCCGGTGAGGTTGAAACTTAGGCCTTATTCTGGTCATGGAAGTTAGGCTTCCTCAGCTTCTCCTCCTGTTGAGTGTGTAGGTGAAGTTGCATCTAAATGATTAGTAAAAGGACTAAAATTAGGAATGAACTCTCATTTACTTTTTTTTGTTTCTTTTTTTGGGGTTGGGGGAGGGTGGTTCCTTTATAGGTTGAGAGGAAGAACAGTCTTATTCTCAACCTCTTCCATCTTGTTTCCAGGCTGTTTTGTTAGAGAAGCAAATATTTATCTTAATATTTGTATATATGCTTGCGGTGCAGCACTAACACTACTGGCCTGTCTAAGCACATATATAATCTCCGATGACCTGCTATGAGAATTGGGAAAAATCCACTCTATGGAGGTGTAGTTATGTAGAATTATAGGATCTAATAGATTTGTTTCTTTGTATCCTCTCCCCTTGTGCATGGCTTGTGTGCAGTTTTGTTTCTTTTTAATAATTAAAAGTTTCTGATTATCATTCAAGGAGAAAGCAAATACAAGAGAACAATTATGTAAACATTAGAATCTCTTTGGAAGTACCATTGTTTTTTCTCTTTCTCCCAAGATCCATATAATGGTCTCTGGGCCGTTTAGCCGGTAGTGTATGTATCTTGGCTCCTCCTCGGTACAAAAATGTTGAGCATGATGGCAATCTAGATTCTAGGTTCAATTTATTTTGTCAAGTAGCAGGATGTCTCTAACTTTTTATCGCCTAACATTTTCTTTTAAGGTAACATGCCCATGCATGCCTGTATACATTTTTCTTGTGCCCCCACATGCTTATGTATGTATTTAAGACTAAGATACAAATTGACTCCTTTTTATTTTGTTGATGTGGTCTTCGAAGTATACATTTTGTCATTTACCCTCTCTGTGATTAAAAATAATATAGTTTGTTTCCCATCCATTCTTGGACCAAACCTGATTTCCTGTTTTGTTGTTACATATATGCATTTCTCAACTATATACTTTATATAAAATTAGCCTGGCTGACTGGATTTCTTTTGTTTGAATTTGTTGCATCTTCTTTTTGGCAAATATAGAGGCCTTGATTATGCCTTTGCAAACAATGTGGTCCCAGACCGAGCTCAAGAATTGCCTTCTCTTCTGAGTCAGGTGATGATTTTAATATCTGTAACAGTATTTGAATCTTCAGACATTTGAGTTTTCAATTGGGTGGAGAAGGAACTTGCATCTTCTCCTCAGACACCCCCCC
>JAYMSP010003738.1:0-18636 GCA_036897095.1 Plantago elongata
CTACACATCCAATGGGAGACAATGAGTTATGATCTTATCCTTTTACTGAATAAGTATAGGTTTGAGTTGAATAGAAAGAAAAAAACTGAAAACCATATTGCATAGATGTATAATTCCGTAACTGAAATTCACCTGGCGCATACATAAATCCACCCCTGACTACGGCTACTTGTCTGTCATTCTACAATCCATTTTTCAGGAGAGTATAGCTCAATTCTCTCAAGAAAATATATAGCTCCTCATGCCTAACAAATAGACATATTAAATTATTTTTCTGAAATTATATTGTGACAAGAAAACGTGAGTGTGTTACTGCTTTATATATTAACGTATTCTCACATATTTTAACATTGTTACAAACACGACAAGCAAAATCAACAATTATGTGGAGATTTATTTATTTTAATGTTCAAAACGATAGATTAATATTTTAAAGTAGAATTATAATAATCCATTAGATGAATTCCAAATCAAATAATGTGGACAAGATTTCAAATATGTTATTTGGCAAAAACTTTCTTTAACTGCTTTTTTCTTCTTTGAGTCCATCACATAAAGAGACCATCCACATAATTTATTTAAAGTAGAGACCTTATGCGTTATAACATTATATTAACACATGACTTGTTGCATTGTTCATTATATAAATACAGTATTTGCTGAGTTACAACAATGTATTAATGCATTCTTATCGGATTTATTTTTGCAATACTTCTTTTTTCGAGGATTTTTATTAGGAATTCCCCCTTTTTTTTAACTTCTCCTAACTCAATCTCACGAATAAGTGAATTTTAAATAGTAATTGTTTGTTTCGTTCCGTTCTGTATTTTTCTATTTTTTCCCGCTAATCAAATAACAATCAAATGCATGCATCACATATTTATTCTATTCTAATGAACATATTGATATTGATGATCACCCATCCTGAACGGCTGAAAAATGTGATGGTAATGGTTAAAGAAAATGAAATAGGAGCAGGCAAATTAAGAAGAAGAAAACTCAAAAATGTAGAAACTAGGAATTGAACCATAATCGAATAGAAATGTTGCAACCTAGACCCACCTACACATCCAATGGGAGACAATGAGTTATGATCTTATCCTTTTACTGAATAAGTATAGGTTTGAGTTGAATAGAAAGGAAAAAACTGAAAACCATATTGCATAGATGTATAATTTCGTAACAAATCCAGATCAAGTCCAAATCTAAAATTTACACATACCACCAGTAGCAAGTGAAACCACTAAAGAAGAAGAATCCTGATAAGTACCTGCTAAGACGTCCACTACTATACTTATATGGGATGAAGAAGAGATGAATAACATGGTGGAGAAGTTCGTTCGAATGGCTAAATAAAGATGATATATAGGAAGCAATGATGAGTTCATTATGAGCCTCAATAAATAAACCGAATTAGTCAATGCATCATTATACTCTATGCATGTAAATTCAAGCATTGATAAAACGTACAACCTTACTCGTCATAATACATTCCACCAAGACAAAAACTCAGGGTATAAAATATATCAATTCTAAAATTTAATTGCATATTTTATATATTTCATATTCAATTGCATATTTTATTAAGTTACGTATTTTATTCATCATTTACAAAATAAATAATACATCTTAATATAACGTAAAACACGAGTAGCGTATTACAGAAATTCTAGTATGTGTGTGTGTGTGTGTGTGTATATATATATATATTAATGATTTGATTGATTGACTGACTGATTGATTGATTGAACGAACGAACTGTGCGCAATTGTGGTGGAGGTTTTCGAGTGGATAACTTGGGCAGTTGTGTTTGTCGAGTTATTCATTAGGTTCCTATGCTTACTATCCCTTGACACAAGGCAAAAGCCGCCGAGGTCTTGGGAGTAGTAGCGTTTCACCCCGTACCATGCGGATATTGATTGATTGATTCAAAGAAGTTATAAGAGCTCGAATTGGGGTTATAAGGATGACTGCACCAACAAATCATTGATTGATTGCAATGATTAATTGATTGTATATTGATATTATTGTGCCTATTATGAATTTCTTAATTATATGTTAATGGTCACTCTACACACGAACACCACTGAGATTTTCGTCTCACACTCTTTTGTTGTCCTTCCTTGTAGATTCTGGAGTTTAGTGGAGGACCGAGTCGGGTAGACGATCATCAACTTGAGTGATTTTGGGTTAAATGAGATTTTTATAACTTTTATTTCGCTGCTTATAAAAATAATGCATGTCAGAATTGATTTATATTTCGCTGCTTTTGAAATTAGCCTGTTTCACAAGTCAACTATTGTATTGTATTTTTTTAAAGTCTTGAGAATGTCTTATTGTATCGATTTTAATGCCTTTGTCTTTTTAAAAAATATTTCAAATTTTCAGGACGTTACATCCGGCGTAGTAGCTGTACATGTTAAAGTTCGATGAATGTTGGTCACTTATCATTGGCCTAACAAAGAAAATGCAAATGACCTTATATTCGCATTGAGATATTGAGAATTTGAGATGTTTGAGAAATTCTTAAACCCCTGCTTTCTTTATAGAAATCTTTTTGGCGAGCTACCTCCGGTAAAATACATTACTTTGGCCTATCTAAGAGTTTATTAGGAGAAATCACATATTCTTTAGCATAAATTGATTATTAATAATGATAAAAGATCTATTTCGACGATTTGACCCATTCAAGTTTTTATTAAGAGAAATCACATATTCTTAGCATAAATCGATTATTAATAATGATAAAAGATCAAGATCAACATATACCCTCCACAATAATCGCACACTCACACTTGGATGCAATCAAAACATGTTTTCTTGGATCATTAGTCGTTATAGCCTAGAGTTTGCAGTTCTATACATTCTCATGTCATGATGTCAATTTGTATTTTGATAAAGTTAACCCTCACTCACCCACACAATCACACACACACAAGAAATTGAAATGGTCATACTCCGTACAAAGTAGGCTTTCACCAACACAAACACACACACACACAATTGAAATACATTTCATTCAGTAACTTGGTCCAAACAAATTTCTTGGGCCCCAAATATTATTACTTACATGCCCAAAAGAGACGCATATTGGTACTTTGATGAACAATTTGATGATGACAACTTGTGCATTTCAAAAGTGCTTTGGTACTGTCAAACATGTTAAGTACTAACATTACTATTTCCCTCACACCCACACATTCCCACATTTTTCTGAACATTGGTACTCAATTGTGACAACTTCTTGAAGAAGTAATACACTATTCTTCTAACAACACCACACACATAGACACAATTTCAGTTGAGACACCTTGGTGCCCCCATCTATTAATACAAGTGCCACTTGATCCTCAATCACAAACATCACAAACACCACAAGCTTGAAACAAAGACACAACTACAATCTACACATTGATAGCACCTGTCGAAATGAATTCCAATGAAGAAGAGATCAGTAACATTCCAAGGTTGAGCAAGGGTGACAGTGTCATACCGAAACGAAGAAAGCACGTGTCCACTATGATTGGAACCAAAATAGTCGAAATCGTAGAACGTGTTGTCAAGACTACAGTTTCTGCTACTAAAAGTCATGCGAACAAAGGGAAGGTCAATCCTGAAGCTTGATCATGATTCATGAAATGGTTGTTGGAGCTCTTATAATAATTCCTTAATTATCTTTTGTATTGCAGTTTGTATTTACTACTACTAAGTAACATGTTAGTCTTATGAGTCAAGTAAGTATCAACTTAGCAGCTGCTAATTGCAATGCCTATTTATGTAATGTGAGTCTTGTGTTCCAAGTAAGATGGTGTTATACTTCATTATCTATGAACATATACTTTTGTACTTCTACAAGTTAACATTTGTAATTCTTATCTCGTTAGTTTTGATCATGTATTTTATGATACTTTAAGTTTCACGATGCAATTTCATATCTAATGATTAAACAAATCGGAAGTCACGAAACCATTCAAGTGGGTGCATCTACTTGTATACTTATCAGACCGACAACAATTCGGTTCGGAAAATAGAGTTATTTGCAATAATCGAATCAAAAAGCAAGGAATTGAAAAACATAAGCAAGATCTTTTTGTTTGGGGATCAAGAACATTTGTGTACTATCCATAAAGTTAACCTAATTTACTCAAAATAAAACGTGATTTGCATTGACGAATCGGATACACCCTTTCTAAAATCAATCAAGTAAAGTACTAAACAAGCTCGATGATCAATCAATAAACCCTACACCAATAAACCACAAAACACACCTTGAATACTATCAATCATCAAGCTCTCTTCAAATTGTACTATGTCAAGAACTGCCGTCATTGCATGGTCTCTTTCTTCACTCAAACCCCACTTCACCAATCACTGTTTTTGTTCTGTTTTGCCACTAAAGATTTGATTTTTTTTGCTTAAAACTGTTTGTTTGTATAGGGGTTCGGGAGAAGACGGGCAGCTAGGGATAGGAAACAATGATGAGAAAGACTGGGTTTTGGCAGTTACTTCTCTGAGTAACCAGAAAGTTAGCTCTGTTGTTGGTGGAAGCCGTAATTCTCTTGCTATTTGTGAAGATGGCAAGGTTAGTTTTGATTTTCTTGAGTATATATTTGGTGGGTTTTATGCAGTTAGTATAAAGATTGAGTCTTTATTTTATTTTAGTTGGGTTTGATTGGGTTGTGGTTGTGAGATTAGTTGTTTACATGGGGCTGGAATCAAAGAGGGACACTGGGGCATCCGCCCGAAACAAAGACTGAGAATGTTCCTAGTAAAGTTAAAGCACTTTCAAATTTCAAGATTGTTCAGGTACTTGCTTTTTCTTTTGATTTTCAGTTTGAGTTTGAACTCTGTGAGTTAAAGCTGTTTTTTGGTGTTTTATGGTTTGGTTTATGTTTCAGGCGGCTATAGGTGGCTGGCATTGTTTGGCCGTCGATGATCAGGGCCGAGCCTATGCATGGGGTATGTCTAGTCTAGTACATTATGCTGCATTGAGCTAGCGGATTGGGTGAAAATGGATGTTTGTTTTTTGAATGAATGAGTTATCTCTTTGTCATAGAGATTTGTAAGTTAACATTTAAAATTGTGGTCGGTTTCTGGAAGATGAGCTGTATCTTGGTGCAGGTGGGAATGAGTATGGGCAATGTGGTGAAGAGCCTGAGCGTAAAGAGGAGGCAGGCAAAGCTGTTAGGAGAGATATTGTCATTCCACAACGATGTGTGCCAAAACTTACAGTTCGTCAGGTGATTCTAGTGAAGATTAAGTCTAGTCTTTGGCTTTCAAGGATGAAGGTCTATTAAATAACTAAGGATGGAACTTGGAACTAACGTGAATTGTGTTCAACTCTAAACTGAGAGTAATACCAGATGATATAGCAGTTCATGCTCAAACTATAGGAGTTAGAATTCTCTTACAAGTGAGAACCCGACGACAGCCTTTGTAATCACAGTTAACATACTGAGCATTCTTATGCTATAGGTTGCTGCTGGTGGCACTCATTCAGTTATTCTTACACGGGATGGACATGTATGGACCTGGGGGCAACCGTGGCCCCCTGGAGATATGTAGGCTCTTTTAAACTTTTTCTTATTCTTCTTCAGCACGTGTCTATATTTTTAATACAAATTTCTCATTGAATTTCCAGAAAGCAGATTTCCACCCCAGTCCGAGTGCAGGGGCTAGATAGTGTAAAGGTAATTGCAGTTGGAGCATTCCACAATTTGGCGCTCCTTAATGATGGGACATTAATGGCATGGGGCAACAATGAGTATGGACAGCTTGGAACTGGTGATACTCAGCCTAGATCACAACCTATCCCGGTCCAGGGACTCTCTGAACTTACCTTGGTTAGTGTTGCTCACCTTGACTTACTCTCTTGTGGCTCTATTTTTCCGACCTGTGGCATAGTGCCATTTTAGTATATTAAATTTGATGCTGATGAATATTGGTTTCGATTAGAACCATTTCAAAGATTTTTAGAGATTGGGGTAATGCTGCTTCTATGTTAGTCTTTGCAAAATGTTCTCATGATTAAAGAAAAAAATGCACTGGCTCTTCATTGAGGTTATATTATCCACTTCAGAAAAGCTTATATTATGTGGTTTTATTCAACTGTCTTAGTAGACATGCCCCAGACGGTGATCTCTCGTTCAGGCTATTCCCCAATTATAGCAACTCCTTTCTATTTTCTATTATTTTATTTAAGTAATTATGTGTGAACACTACAAAAATCTATATATCGGTTTGCAGGTTGATATAGCGGCAGGAGGATGGCATTCTACTGCGTTAACCGATGACGGAGAGGTACTTTATAGTATAGTTCTTCTTCAGTAAATTCATGTCTGCTCATTCAAACACGGCTCATCTTTTATAACCTAACAAAAAGGTACCACCACATTTAGGAATTATGACCTCAGCATTACAATGTTTGTACCTGATGTCCAATGGGATTCTTTTAATATTTTGCTTTTGCTTAAATGTATGTATCTCAACCTTCTGTGCTGCTACTTGGCCATGTCCCATTAATTTGTAGTCTAATTAAAATGATGATTCTATTCCCTCCGTCCAAGAACAAGCTTCCCATGTCAATTTTAGTCAACAAAATAAAGTCTTGGTTACAGATTTCCAGTGAAGTATTATTGCAAGTGGAAAGTTTGAATTACTTTTTGATGTGTTGTAAGTAAATAAGTGTACAAGGATGGCCCACAAACATGTCGAAATGAGGAATTGAGAAGCCTTGTTTCGGACTCATAAAGGGAAATAGTTTTTTGACTTGGCATCTCACTTATAGGTCTATGGATGGGGAAGAGGAGAGCATGGGAGGCTTGGATTTGGAGATGACAAGAGCAGCAAGATGGTTCCCCAAAGAGTTCAACTTCTAGTGGGAGAGAATATCGTTCAGGTAACTCCATATTTCATTATATTAAGTGAAAATATTCTTGTTTATGTTGTGCCTAAGGTTTGCATGAAATTAAGCCATTTGGATTTTGTCCACTTAAGTGTGACATTTGATTTTGACAGCTCAAGAGCCTGACAAAAGCCTTATAAAATTATTCAATACTCGATAGGCACTGGATTCTCAAACACACTAGATTTTCCTTTCTGCTTAGTAGCCCAGAAGCCAGCTTGAAAGTATGTAGCAGCCATATACCCTCTAGATTTTGCAAAGAAATTCGAAAGCAGGCACATGAACCAACAGGTGAATGCTGGAGCAACATACAGTTGTGTTGTGACCATGTTTTCCCTCTGCTCAAGAAATTTTTTTTATTATGGTTTCACAAAGGAAATTCTGTAAGAGAGTGTTCGGTTGCAAAATGGTAACTGGGAGGGGTAATTGATAGGTAATTCAACACGGGCCGGAACAAGGTAATTGGACCAATTGCAAAATAGACCATGATATTTGAAGCTCAAAATACCATGTTCAGTTATTGTGGGGTAATTGATTTTATCATGAAACACCTTGCATTCTCACATAGGATTTTCTGAAAAAAAAATACCTATGGCACAGTTAAAGTTCCAAAAAACCCCCATAATATAAATATATCTTGCAGCCATTGTTGGTCTTCTACTTTGTTATGAGAGCTATATAGCATATTATAATTTAGTGAATTACCTCTGCTCAAGAAAAGAGTATTATTATGATTTCAAAGCTTAACACGAACAAAATAAATTCCCTAATTTAAATTATTCGGATTTCCTAGTTTAAGGAAATGGGAGTTTGATGTCATTCTAGATACAAGGCTTCACAAGCATACCTTGTAAATGACGTTCATAATTAGGATGTTGCCTGTTGGTGGATAAAAAGGTTTCCAGGCCCAGGATAGCCATATCCATTTTGTTAGCTAATATGAAGTTCCTTTTGACTTCTAAGTGCATTTATGCATTTTTTTTTATGTACATTTCTGTTCACTGATGATGATTTACTACTACATTTATTTCTCGTATCCTTACTTAGTTTCCCTTTGGTAAAGTGGCCTGTGTCAGAAAATGTACTGAATAAAATGCTTGAAATTTTATGTGTTCTTAAGAAATTTTCTAATGTTTGGTTTTGTTTTTCTTTCTTATAACTTATGCAGGTCTCTTGTGGAGGCACTCACTCTGTTGCATTAACACATGATGGCCGCATGTTTTCAGTGAGTGCTTTAACATCTTTCAGTCTGATAATTGCACGCTGAGTATATTTCATACACACAACTAAGTATCCATTTCCTCTAAGGGAGTATTTTCTAATGCTTTTGAATGTGTTATTGAGAAGTTACACGTGGTGAAAAATAAGGTAAGGTTGCAGAGAATTAATGTGATAGAATTTTAAAGCTCTAGAGTTGGCAATTATATTATCAAAATTGATTTATCAAAAACATTGACAAATTAATTAGCAAAATAGAGTATATAAATGGGGTACCTAGGGAAGGACACAATTTAGATTCAAAAATGCTAATATGAACTCCGAAATATACAATTTTATCAGAACTGAGAAGTAACTTTTGTACCTCACACCTACTTCTTACTTCTACTTAGAATCTTTTTGCTTAAGTGGAACTGTTGTAAAGCTCGTTTTGAAAAGGCAATTTGAAGCACAAAGTGCTTGTTTAGCATTACTGCTTAAAAAAAACCTGCAGATTCTATCTGATATATTACCTTCGCGCTCTGTGTTATGACATCTGGACTTGTATGAAAAGCTCCAGTTATTGCAACTGGCTCCTTAGAGAAATAACTCCCCAACTATTAGCCTAGGCTGAGGAGGCCTACAGATCCTGTTACCTTGAATAAGACACTCCATTTGCCTGCCCGATACTTGAATACCAAACCAACACAATATCTTGAAAGGAGCGTGCATAATGCATGTTTTGGTTATTCGAAATGCGTATTGGTGGCTTATAAAGTTATTGCTCGATCTTAAAACTTCATATGTTACTGTATGTTATAACTACACAAGATGCTAACTGCATTGCAAAAACAAGAAAGGGAAAAAAAAGAGAGAAAGGTTTATGGCTGTTTTAGTAACTTTTGTTGCTGCATTGGAGTGTCCTTGTACATGCAACCCAGGTGCTGTTCATATTCATTCATCTTAATGGAGTGCTTTTGATAATGGCAGTTTGGGAGAGGAGACCATGGGCGTTTGGGTTATGGAAGAAAAGTGACAACAGGACATCCAGCAGAAGTGCCCATAAACATCCCACCTCCTAAAGATCTCGCTAGTTCTGAAGCTGCAGGCCGCTGGTGTGCGACTCTTGTTGCTTGTGGTGGCCGCCATACATTGGCTGTAGTTGAATGGCGCGATCATGAGGCTGAGGACCTCCTTTGAAACCTTTGACAGTGTAATTTTCTTGGGATATTTCGAATGTCTTCTGTTAGAATTTGAGGTGCTTTTTGTCCTAAATATGAGGATTTTTTTCTAATCCATGCTAATCAAAATCACTTATTTTAATTCGGGAGAACTACTATATAATATAAATGTGTTCAATATTTAAAAATTTCTTTGGGCAAATCAATACATTTTGATGGTGAATGTACAATATGACCCTTATAAAATGACTCCTTGAAACATTATATATGTAAGATTACCTTTTTATTTTCTTGTGAGTTGATCTCACAAATATTAAAATTAACTTAGATAAAATTTAATTTTGTCCACTTTAAAATATTAATAAGTTGAGAAATAAAAATACAAAAATTAAATAAAAATTACTAGCGGCTTTATTCTTTTGAAATCTATAAATTTAAATCACTTTTAATCATGTTTGGATTATTATTTCGATATGTATAAAAACACACTAATGACTTTATTTGAACCTTATAAAATTATTTATCGAGTTGTACGAATGCAATTTTATTAATATCAACTTTTAAACATTGTTATAATATATCAAATATGTAAAAATAATCATTTATATAAAGAAAATTCCCGTGATCAATGTCCCTAACCAATGCACAGTGCCCCGTGCTCCAAACCAATGCCCCGAAATGATATATACGTAGGCTCTCTACTTCCCCGAAAACTTCAGATGACAACAATGCCTCAGACCCAGTGCACAACGTCCGAGACTATTGCCTGTGCCCAATGCCTGGACCTCGTGCACCAGAATAATGCTCGTGCCCCGACCACTACCCACTACTTGCATCTTGACATGACGCGTCATTGAGCTGTCGTGAAAATTATTATTACTTTTTTTGACATATATATAATTTTTTTTGAATAAGATACATATGATATTACAAGAGTATTTAAAAATTAAAATTAATAAAATTGTACTTTCAGAACTCATTTTATAATTAGTAAGGTTAAAATAAAGTTGTTAGTGATTTTTATAAATACCAGAAAAATAATTCAAACATAGTCAAGAGTAGTCTTTATTTATATTTTTTGTGAAAATAAAGTCGTCGGTGATTTTTATTTACCTTTTACATTTTTATTTTTCAAGTTACATACATTTTAAAGTGACAAAATTAAAATTCAGAAAAGAAAACAAAAAAATATAAATAATTTTATGAAATAATAAAAAACGTGGTCCCCTTTATATGTCACTTTTGGTTTACATTGTAATTACATTTTAATGTACCAATTTGTTGTCAAATGTAGTGACTTGAGGAAGAATTTGTTTGCTAAAGAAATTTATAAAAAATGTTATGGATTAGTATGTATTTGTAAAAAAGCCCTTTCAATTTTCTTTGGCCAACAAAATCATCAACAACTTCATACATTTTTTGTCAAATAGTACATATTTGACAAACTATATAAGAATAATTGAGTTGACCCACGTGTTCTTTCTTCATTTCACTAGTTCATTTGTTTACCTTTTCATCTTTCTCTTTAAATTTTATTTTTTCTAATTTAATACGTTCATAACTTTAAAAAATAATAATAAAATAAAATAAAAATTAATGACTATATTTTCGAGATATATAAATAGAGACCAACACTTGACTATGTTTGAATTATTTTTTCGAGATCTATAAAAATCACTAACGACTTTATTTGAACATTAATAAATTGTAAAACGAGTTTTAAAAGTGCAATTTTATTATATTTGGGCAATAATTAAACTAGCAACATGATATGATAGTCAGATAGGGTAACATGACTGGGCATCAGACACATTTACCGAGTAATGGGTACGATTACAGGGCATTGCTTACAGATACCGCACATCAAACACGGGCACCGCGCATTGGATATGGGTGACGGACATCGAGTACGGATACCGGACAATGGGTATGGTTACCGGGCATTACTTATGGATACCGAACATCAAACACGGGTGACGCGCATCGAATACAGATACCGAACATCGAGCATCAGATTCGAATACCGGCCTTGACATCCAACACATATACCGGGCAATGGTTACGGTTACCAGGCATTGCTTACGGATACTGGACATCAAACACGGGTACTGTGCATCGGACACATAGAACGTGCATCGAATACGGAATCGGACATCGAACACGAGTATCGAGCATCAGATTCGGGTACAAGGTATTCTCAATATAAATGATTATTTTTACATATTCAAGATATTTATAAGAGTGTTTAATGGATATAATTAGTAACATTATTTTTTAGAATTATTTTATAATTTATTAAGATTTGAATAAAGTTGTTAGTGATTTTTATACATATTAAAAATTACAGTTTTAGAAAAGGCAAGATGATCCCAAAAAAATAAAAAAATCAAGATTTTTTTTGTGTTTTTCGCGATTTTCGGATTTTAGCGGTCTGACCGGCCGAGTTTTAAAAAAATCGCCGAGACAAATTTTTTCGTTATACTTTTAATAGATTATGTTATAGTTTCAAGCTGCTAGTTTGAAAATTTCAGTGTGTTTGCTATTATTTTAAGATATAATATGATGGTTTTAACGCGTAGGTAGTATATTTCAATTATAGTTATATCTCTGTTTTTAATGTTTTAAGAAATGATGTGATGGTTTTAACATTTAGTTATAAGATGACTTGTTATTGTTTTAATCGACAGTCTAATATCATTAAATAATCATTACACAAATTTAAAATTTTCATATATACCATTAAAACGTTAGTAAGCATGCTTAAAATAAGCAACTTGAAATATTCAATCATTGAAATATTGAAATACTTACCCAAAAATTTTAAAACATCAATTCTCATAGAAAAATTACAATAAATATTAATTCGATTTTTTATGTATGCAAATGCAAATTGAGTTGTTGGTGAACCTCGCCTTATGCCTTTTATTGCTTGTGCTTCATGCTTCAATCTTACAAGTGTAACTTTAAAATACCCGTCATCAAACTCGATGTAAACATTACCTGTTTAAAACATTAATTAACTGTATTAAAATCATATTAATATCATTAAAACTATCACATTGATGCTTAAAAACAAAGAAGAAACGTGCAACACATGTTAAAAATAGTAACATTGATGCGTAAAAACATAACACTACATTTTAAAACTATAATAAAGCATGAACATGCAACACATGCTAAAACTAGTAACATTTATACATAAAATCATAATCGTGTCTCGATCTTATGACTATAACAAAACATTTTACCAAAAAAAAAAACCATAAATATTTTACAGAAGCTAAAACACTAATATTTTTTGAAACGGCTAAATATGAGTCGAACCCCCGACCTATTGGTTGAAAGAGAAGCGGCTTACCAACTGAGCTGCACTTCTTCGTCACTAAAACACTAATATTGATGCTTAAAATTACAACTATAGATCTTATAACTATATCATATATGTGCTAAAAACAATAGCATGCATCTATTCAACATTATATAAATATAGTTATAACATTAATGTTTAGATCTGTAACCATGCATCTTAAAACTACAAATATACCTCTTAAAACTATAAAGAAGCACGGAAATGCAACACAAGCTAAAAACACAATATTGATACTTAAACCATAACAATGTCTCTTAAAACTATAAAAACATTTGCAAAAATCAAATCACAAATATTTTACAAAAGTTTAAGAACACCAATGTTGTTGCTTAAAACTACAATAATAGGTTTTCAAACTATAATATTTGCGCTACAATTGTTACATGCGTAAACATTCAGCAGAAGCTAAAATTATAACAATGATTCTTAAAAATAGAATACAACCTTTTAAAACCATAACAAACACTAGATTGTGAAATTCAATTTTCACTGTACGAATTTTCATATCTGAAATCAGATTTCAGATCTGAAAATATCAATTCCTAAAATCAACGAAAATAAAAAAATAAAAGGTCAAATTTCATTTTCAAATGAGATTTTAATGAAGAAAGTTAGGTGAATTTGTTGATTTGAACATTTTAGCATCTAGATCTGAAAATCTGACGAAATTATAAGAAAAAAAAAGAGAGATTTTTTGATGACGTCGTGTTGGAGCACCATAATTTCCGGTTGATGATGTGGTTATGCGGTGGATGTAGTTCCGATGGTGGTCTGGTGGTGGTTCGAGAATATGGAGTGAGTGACTAGAGATATGTATGAATGTTTCTCTCTATGGTTTTTGTAGAGAGGGAAAGATGGTTAAGTTGTGTGATTTGTTTGAGAGAGTATGTTATTATTTGAGGTATGTATGTATGTATGTATGTTATTACTTGAGGTATATGTATGTATGTATGTATGTACGTATGTATGTATGAGAAGTGGTAGTCTAATTCAAAAAATAGATATACCACATATGTAATAATTGAGGTGGCATTTTTAAATTATATAAAACCTATTTAAAGCACCCCTTATTTGCTATTTTATTTAAGACATGAGTCCTATTTTCACTGTTTCCTGTCTTAATTATTAAAATTAATATCTATTATTAGTAAATATACCCATAGACATTTTGAATAAATCAATATTGTTCCGAAAAATTAAAAATGCTGCGAAAATTTTCCTTCAATCGTCATTATTTAATACATGAAATTATATCCTATTTTATGCAATTATATAAATAACTATAAACAAATTCAACTAATTCTTATGAATGCAAAAGTATAGAGATGCATTATGTAACATCTTATTATAGATCTATGTATATTATAAAATTGATGATTTAATTGGAAGAAGAGATTCCATACCCAAAAGCTAAAATGGTATTTTCAATCATTAAAAAATGAATTTTTAATCACCTTATATTTCATTGCAGAACTTCACCTCATTCCGAATAGTTTGGTCAAAATCCCATGTTTTCACAAATACTACGGATAAAAATAAATAAGCCAAGAAATCTCAATTAATTCAGCTCCATATATTTACATACTATACTACGGATGAAAAGATATATTTCAATAAAATCTTAACTAACTAAACAACATCATCTAAATTTAGAGTTTACCATTTAAATAAAATTAAATTTTAAAATAAAATTCCATATTAAAAGGATGAAAGAATATACTAGAAGATCCAATTTACTTTGTGTTCTATTTAGACGAGCCACTATATCGATGTCGTGGATGATGCCGCAGTGTGCGTCCCACATCGTGCTTTGGTAGTAGCCAACCGGCTGCTGCCACGTATCCTTTCTTTCTTTTGTTTTTTATTTTGCGATTTCAAAATATATTCGTTTTAAAACGGTAATATCTCCGAAAATACAAAATAAACCGGTGTTCGAAGATATCCTTAACGACACGGCCCATCAGGTTGAATTTGAGGTGAATGCCAGCAATACAACATGCCTTACTATCTAACCAATGAGATCTACCAACCTTAGGCTACGTTTTTTCCTGCCATCCCGAATTCGGTAACTCACAAATAACGCAAGTTCTCCGAGCTTCAAGAGTCCTGCCGCAAAGAAGTCGAACGTGCTTTCGGAGTTATGCAAGCATAGTTTGTAATATACGAAATCCGGCACTTGCGCACAACAAAAACATTCTCAAAAAGATTATGGATTGTTGTATAACACTCCACAACATGATAGTTGAAGATGAGTGCCACAAATACCTAAACTATGACGAAGAAATTGAATAGCTCCAACAAAATACCCGTGAGCATGTGTCGGATCTCATTGATGAAGTTCGTATCCGTCAGGTGCCGTCTACAATAAATACTATCCCGGAATACATGAACAATTTACGCCGAATCCATGCTAACAAATGACTTAATGTATTTGGAGGCTACAGTGAAGATGAATCTTCTCCAGTTGGGGTTGTGTGTTTGATTATTTCGATGTTGTGTGTTGCCCGTTTTTTGCATTTTATTTTCGTTTGATTTTAATTTCCCATATTATGTTGTAATATATTCGTGGTTTGTTCTATCTCAATAAATTATAAAACGTCTTCAATAAAATGCAATTTGATTAATTTCAACTTTTAAACAATTTTATAATATGTAAACTAAAAATAAAAAATAAAAAATAAAAAAATAACGTGACTTTCACGATGTGACAATGACACATCACCACTATCATGACGACGTGTCGTCGCATGTCATTATTGGAGATCATCTTAGATTTATATTATAAGATTGTCGTAGTATCTGTTTCTGCCGTAGAAATGTAAATTAGAAATAACTACGTGTTTTTGAGAATCAGAGGATCACTGATGTGACCATTCATCAGGGTGTTCGATGCATTATACATTGTAGCCCAGCTGTCTAAACTCATGATGAGCATTGTTTGTTTTCATTTTTGCTACTTCTGAGCACATTTTGTAAATCACATCTTGAAGTTTTCCATGTAGATATTTCCTTGATGCAATTTGACGACCACATGGATTATAGAAAGAGGAAGGAAGAAGAATTAATTAAATATGCTACACTCTGCACCTTAAGTTTTGTAAAAAGAACTTTTTTAGAAGTATGGTTGATGTCTTCATGTATGTAGTAGTAAGTATCATATTAAATAATAGCACTAGCATATGTATAATAGTAAGTGTTACTAATGTATATAGTAAGTGACATAAAATATTTAAGGAATATTCTCTGAAATGCTTTTTAGAGCTACTACTATAAATAAAGGGCTTGGGCATGATTCATAACCAAGCTAAGTCGAGTGTATTTGTATCCTATCAGTTGTAATCGAGTCCTCTATCAATAAAAGCTTCCCCTTCTCTCAATACTCTCCTTGCTCTAAACAACATAATTCCTCTATACACTAAACACGATCCTACCCAAACCTCCTAAGTGGTTGTACCTGTTATGTGCTTGTAAATGTGGTATTAGAGCCATGACAATCTAAGCTTTGGCTCTTACCATCCTAAGAAGTTCTAATCCAGTAAGCTATGTCCAACCATAAGCTTATAAGAAAAGTATGCTCTGTGGTTGCCACCTAGTGGAACCTCCGCATCAGAAATCCATTTAAGCAAGATCAAAATGATAAAGAAAAAACATCTATGAGGTTATTCTGCTCGGGTACCTTGAGGCTTCTATGAGCAAAAGTATTGCCTCGGTGATAGTAGCAAATATCCTCATCAGAGTTTTCTCTGTATTCTTAGCTCTAAATATCTAATGGTCAAAACTCATTGCAACTTACTACTTTGAAGGATAAGTAAGAAACCTAGTTTACTGTCTTGGTCTCTGGTCTCAAAACAACACTATGGATACATCCACCCTTACTCATTCCTCTTCAATTAACTCTTCCCCTTTCAACCTTAGAAAATCAAACTCCAGTAAAGTAGATTATCTTTATGAATTACAATATGTGAGTGATGATAGTAAAGTCCCTATTACCCAGTTACCTCTACTAAACTCGTACAAAACCTTCACAAAATCAAATTCTACTCTTCCAAAAGTCCTAAGACATGTATTTAATCCCAACAAACATGCTGCCAGAGAACCTGCCCTAGCATCCCAACTGGAACAGTACCTGGTTCCAGCCACTGAATCAGAGGTCATGATACCTCTTTGTCTCAACAAAGTAATGGTTCATCAATGGCGAGCTCAAGGCTACACCCATGTTCACTATGGAGCCATCCAAATAGCCCTTACACTCCATGGACGGAAAGGGTTACCTGTTGTTGTAAGACTTTCACTGCTTGACACCAGATAAAGCAGTACCAACATGCATGTATTGCAACACTCCAGATAACGTTGAATGCAGGAACAATGTTTGTTACAATTTTTCCTAATTTCAACATAGCACTGGATGATCAACAAATCTAGCAGAACATCCAGATACAGTTGCAAATCACAGGTGCTCCACAAGTCTTGAACACCTACTCATCACACTTCATTACCAGACGACGTACAGAGTGCAAAATCATGCAATGGATTTGAGCCTCCCATGAGACACTGAAGATGCATTACTACTACAGTTGGAGTCACAACACAGTTCATCATGCATCCATATTCCAAGGCAAATTCCAAGAGATGAACTACTCAAACTTCTACCAGAGTTATGGTGACCAATTATGAGAAGTTCCACGACACCAGCGCGCCAATCCAGTCAGTGGATTCTTCCATCAATAGAAGAAAAGATGGATCCATTGAGATCTCTTTGAAGCAACAAAAAGGAGACAAGCTGCGACCATCAGTCTTTTGCACGGAGATAAATGCAATCTCACCACCAGGAGAGTCATCAGCCATGAGCCAAATCACACACTTACCCGGTGTCCCAATTGAATCATTCAACTATCTCGGGATCCCATACATGCATTTGTAGATGAGACAAATCATAAATTCTTTGATGTTTTTGACTGTGAGAAGTGCTTAGCAGACAACTCCGATGAAGAAGAGACACCAAAGCAAGGAAGAAAGAAGAAATCTTCTCAACAGATCCTCAAAGAAAGGTATGAATCAGGAGATCCACAGGTTGAACTTCTTGGTAAACCCAATGGAAAGAATTTTGAATACTATGTATTGTATCCAAAAAAGTCATCCAAAGGTAATTCACAACCAACCACTCCTGTTCGAGAAGATGTTTGAGAATGCTACATGTTCGGGCCATCCTCATCACAAAATTCACAGAATCCTAGTTTTCCACCAGAAGACTTTGAGCAGGATAATGCCAAGCATTCTTGAAATGTTAGAAATCCAATCATTAAGAATGCATATGGATCCACAAAGCAAATCAGTGCAGCAGAAGCGACACTGAATTGGCAGTCAGAAAATGCATCAGCTCAGAATAATTTCCTCAATCAAATTGATTAAAAGGTAGCTATCTTAGACCTTTCTATCAAATAAATAAACAAAAAGATATCATCTCTTCACCAGGAACTCCTACACCTGGCGTCAACTGTTTCCTTTACCTCTCCCATTATAAGCCAGAAAGAATCTGAACTTAAGTTCCTCAAAACACAACCCCATTCCTTACAAAGACAACCTAAACCAGCCAATGTGACATATGATATATTTACACCTTACCCAGTCTATACACTACCTTACATGGTCCAATCACAACCTCTCTCTTTCTCACAAGACCCAAGTATTTTTGGTTCATTATCTGTAACGTCCGGGATCCAGGTTCAGACGACAAGGATTGGCAACGCAAAGTACAAGCACATTTTATTTGAAATAACAAAACATTATCCATTACAAACCAGATGTTCAGGATAAGTAAAGCGGAAGCAAACTAAAACACACACTTATTTCTGAACCAACAGCGGAGATAGTCAGTCCGTCTGGCACCCTACCCCAAGCCCGCCTTCGTGCTCAAGATCTGGGAAAGCAAAATATTGGAAACAGGGAGAGTGTCAGTCACGAGGACTCAGTGAGGACAATCAGGC
>JAYMSP010003739.1:0-18635 GCA_036897095.1 Plantago elongata
TGAGAGAATTTCGCTACAGAACAGTTACCTGTGCTGATAGGTATTGTTCAGTCAACTGCGCAGACCATTTTGAATGGTGGAAACAGTCCAGATTGTGGTGGTTTGCAATGTCTGTTGGTGATGCTGTGTGTTGGTTCACTGCGTTTCATTTTTCTGTGCACTGTGCACTTTGTTGGTTCCCAGTACTGTGTTGATGTGCATATCACGTTTACTCTGTTGATGTGCACTGCACAGTTGTCTGCTCAGGCTCCGTGGCTAACTCCAGTTTGGATCTACAGTTCAGGATCCCGTATCAATGTGTAATACAGATGAGACTGCACAGGGTTAAATGGACTGAGGTTGTAGCTACTGAACATCAGAAAAGAGCAGGTACCTGTGTTGCTATATTGGTCTTCTGCACAGGGTCACAAGATCCATATAGTCATTGGCTTGTTCCATATACGATGGCTCTGATCGTATTTTTTGGAATCTCTTGCAAGACTTACAATATGTATTTCCCATATAATTCGACTAAGACTTGCAAGGATCCAGTATATTTTGTAAATGTTGTGACTGTGATAGCTAATTTAGCTAGTTGGGTATTTTGGTGGTATGTAATTATCTTACGACTTTTGGTGTATGCGGATTCATTCAAATCGCCATGACTAACTTATATATAAAATCCTAGAGTTTAGGCTCTCTTTCATTAAAAAGAAAAATTATGATCCAAGTGACCAACAACATAATGATCAAGTAGCCAACAACAAGGGGGTGCTCGTAAACCAGCATTAGTCACTACAAGTTAGTAATTTTTCACTTGGATGTTTGGCACGTTTGTCCCAAGGAACATCTGCACTTGATGTGCATGTAATGTTCAATGAGAATGTACAAAATATAGAGATTGAGGTTAGCCTACAAGCAGGCAATACATTATATACTACTTCAATTCGACAACGTTTTGATTGAACACTAATAGTACACATCTTTAGTACCGTCAACATGCATAACAACATAAGGAAAACAATTGAACTCCATTGCTTTCTTCGGAACGACAAGTTTATTAGGCCTTGGGCTTCTTCACAATCATCACGGAGCAGTGAGCATGATGCGCACAATAATCACTCACGCTACCCAAGACAGCCCTGCAAGAGCCATTCCGATGTCAGCTCAAGAAAAGGATACTTGTCTCATGTAACATTGAGAAAACATGCCACTCTTAGTTCAACAAAGACAACGGAAGATCCCATGATCAATTTCAAATTATTGACTACAGAACTACAAAATTAGTACATCTGTCATCATTAGTTAGAATAATACCTCTTGATAGCTCCATAACCATGACTTCCAACTACCAAGACCGATGCATGATACTTTTCTACAGCCTCACACAAAATGTTCCTTGGATCACCTTCCAGGACTTGAGCTTTTACATTCTTAACCTATATGAAACATGAAAGCTTAAAAATTAATATACAAGTAACACAGACAATGAAATTCGGAAAAGGACTTGACCCCTATTCAAATTTGTTTGGTTTAATAAGATTTAACAGGTTCTTGATCAAGGAAGACGAGACCGATTTCAAATGCAAGCAATGACAATTGGCACAAAAAGCAAGAAATTGTCACCGTATGAACACATAGTACATACAGAACGCCCGTAAATCAAAAGCAGCTAATTAGAAATAAATTAGTGCGTACCGATGCAGCTTCGCAAATTCCCTTAATCTTTTCAATCACCCTTGCTGCGATTTTCTTCAAATCACTTTCCACATACTTCATCACCTCTCCAGCAGCTTCAAAGTACAATCATGATAAGAAAAAAAGTAAACAATTAGCTTCCAGTTGTAATTGTCTATCATCTCCAAATAGAGAAAAGTAATCAAAAGGAAATTATGTTAATGACCACAGATTAGCATTCACTAAACCAAAATATATTCCTAAAAACGGATACAGTAAGAGCACTAGTTGTTGGAGTTTCATTTTCAATCTCAAACTCAAATTTGAGGTAAAACATCATTAATTAGCCTAAAACACACAAAGTTCCTACATTTGTGCAGGCGTAAATCCATTTGTGTGCAAGAAAAATGATTTAAAAAAGATTCCCCATCATTCTGTTTACTTTCCCAACCATTTTATATATTAAAATCATGTATTAATATACTAAATAGGATCTCTGAGATTGTGGTTCATTACATAACGGGCCTGATGTTTTAGGGAACGAGGATAGAGGCAGATTTAGTAACAAAATTATAGGAGAGCTGCAAAGAGTGCTCTAACTTGACTAAATCAGAAAATAGAGACAAGGCAGTCATGCTTGGATAAATTGACAGAATACATAAACCTCCGCTGTCTGTGCTGGAATTGAGGAATTTTGGGGATAAAGTTTATATCATGTATGTTAAATCTTTTCTTTCAGCTGAACCTACAACAGTACTACCCAATGATTCCCAATTACAAAGATGAAAGATCACCTACGCATATCATCCCATCAAACTAACCAAAATCAAATTCCAATTCAATTTTACAGTCGAGAATCATGAATCAAACAAACAACTCAAAACCTCTAACAAACATCAATCAATAACAATATAACATCCATTTTCTTCATATACCACCCAATCGTACAGCAGTATACTCATCAGAACAAAATTCGCAGAAATCAATTTCAGCTAGATCAAAAGTCACAAAATCAACACGTACCTGGTCCAGAAAAGGCGACGGTGGTTGCGGCAGAAGGCTTAGCGTGAACAACGACGAGCTTGAAAGGGGAATTTTCCGTAGAGAAAAAGTGTTTGAGAGTCCAATCGAGAGCGTAGTAGCTGTGGTCACTGTCGTCAATTGCGACGATCATCACCGATTTCTCCATGGCCATGGTAAAGCTTCTGAAACAAATAATACTAGTGTATAACTATTTCGCTTGCTTAGATTGGATGAATGGTGTGAACTTGAAATTGCATACATTGAGCCAGGATTTATACTGTTAGAGTGGCGGTTTTGAGGAAAGTTGAGAGTAAGGCAGCTAGCTGTATTGTGTAAATGAGAACCAGGTGCGACAACATTCAGAAGCGGTTTCTCGAGAATTCCACTGGTTTTATAAAGGTGTAAAACACGAACTGATTGATATAAAATTTATTTGAATATTTTTTAATTAAAATTAAACTTTTTATATATAAAATATTTAATTTGAGTGGGAAGATGACCATTCTAATCATATAACAAGTAATAACTAATTGTATCTTTCGGATAATGATGAGTTGTTGACTACTACTAAATTGGGGATTTGGGGTAAACAACTAACCAACCATGCTAAATATTATACAAGATGCACCCTGAATTACTAGAATTAGTAAGTCGCTAACATTGATAAACTGGAATGTATGAACCCGTTAAAATGTTATTGTTGTGACACCTAATTATAAAGAAATAAAAAGAATGAAAGTAATTAATATTGTTAACAAATTGCATTTTTTATATTTAGAAAAGTGCAAGTTGATATGCTTTAAAATAATTGGAGAAGAAAATTATTGGTTATGATTGTCTTTTTTTTTTTTTAGTTATTATATTAGCGTTCAATACATATTAATTTTTTATGTTGAATTAATTTTGTTAAAATTGAATTAGAGGTTACAATTATATTGGAGAAGTTATAATTATTTTTTAATTGAATTCTAACTATCCCTCCAAGTAGTTGTTTAGTTTGGCATTTCAAGCTCAACAAAATTTATCTTTACCAACGAAGTAATTTCAAACCATATTAATAAAATCTTGAATTAAATTAAATAATGAAACTTTAAATTCTAACTTATTCTCATACAATTCATTTGAAGATTTTATCAGGTTCAAAATTAATTGGTATTCGAGTTGAATTTTATTAACTGTAAAATTTAAAACTGAAAAACTTTCTACAACTAAAGAAGTACATATTATAAATAAATTTAATTTAATTTAAATTAAGCACTCAACTGCATATTCAATAGTCATGGACTATATACACACACACTATAATACTATTGCACAATCCACCTTCATTTTGGACCACACACACTAATACTATTGCACAATCCACCTTCAATTTACAGTGCATCTTGAGTCTTTTTATACACTAATACTAACGATCTTTTATTTTAATATAAGTAGGTGTTTGGCATCCCATTTAACTCACTGATATCTGGTCAAAGACACTTAAAAACATTTATTTTAATTCCATTTTATGATTTTAATTATTTGACAAACAACTTTATTTATTTTATAAATATAAGACGTTTTAGAAGAGTCTATAACATGATATAGTGTTATAACTGGAGAAAATTATATATGAGTGTGTTTTTTCAATTAAACTATTTTTTATGTATCAAACTCATTTATCTTATATTAAACTCTACAAAGATTAAGCAGAATTTTCATATTTTATAAGCAAATTTATTTATTCAATAGGTCAATATTTATATTTTAATCTATACCAGCACTATTGTTGAACATAGAAATGTTTTAATTTATTTGAAAAACTCAAGTCTCAAACCATCTTATAGTATTGAAGATTTGAGGGAGTAATGATCAACTAGCCAAGAACAAGGAGGTGCAAGTAAACCAGCATTACTCACTACATGTTGTATTTGATCATTGACTAACAGTAGGCATTCTGTAAACTAGTTATATACACAAGAATACAACTTCAAAATGTTATCCAATCGAGCTTATTACATAATCATACACACAAGTCCCCAAGAACATCTTGCAGACTTTGGCACTCACTACTTGTAGTGATTATAAGTTGAATGTACACAATGTAGAGGTTACAATGAGCCTGTTTCGGGGCAGGCTCACTATATACTACTGCGCTTTGAATAAGTTTTAATTGAACGCTAATACACAATACACCTCCAGTGCCATCGACATATGCATAACCAACAACATGAAAACAATACTCCATTACTTTGTTCAGAACGAACAAGTATATTAATGTTTGGGCTTCTTCACAATCATCACAGAGCAGTGAGCATGATGCGCGCAGTAATCACTCACGCTACCTAAAACAGCCCTACAAGATCAAATAGGCAACAGTTGTAAGATAAGACAAGAAAAGTGTAACTCTGAGTTCAAGAAAGACCAATACATCCATTATCATAAGTAGTTAAATGAAGGCTAATAATACCTCTTGATAGCTCCATAACCATGACTTCCAACAACTAAGACTGAGGCGTGGTGCCTTTCTACAGCCTCACACAGAACGTTCCTAGGATCACCTTCCACGACTTCAGCTTTTGCATCTTTCACCTATGTAAAACATGAAAGCTTAAAAATTAATATCAGGTAAGACAGACACTAAACATTCTGAACAATAGTCTGCATTTGAAGGATTTATGTTAAAAGATCCACATATTGATGTATAAGAAGTACTCTACCCCTTCTTTGAACTTGTATGGTTTAATCAGATTTAACAAGTTACTGATCAAGTATGACGAACATGCAAGTATGTTAAAAGATCCACATATTGATGTCAAATGCAGGTAATGGAACAAAAGCAGGAAATTTCCGCGGTGATTACACAGAAGCAGTTAATATAAAGACATGTATTAGTGCATACCGATGCAGTTTCACAAATTCCCTTGGCCTTTTCAATCACCCTTGCTGCGATCTTCTTCAAATCACTATCCACAAACGGCAGCACATCAGCAGCACCTTCAAAGTATAAACATGATAAGAATAAAGAAACAATCGACTCCCAGACAAAGTTGTTTATTATCTGGAATAGATCAAAGTCTCATCATAGGAAATTTTGTCATTGACCAGAGGTTATCATCAGTGCATTACTGAACCAGAAATATTCACAAAACACAGATGCAATAACTGGGTTAAATCAGAAAACATTCCCAATATAACAGATTTGCAATGTGGTCGTACGAAATTATTTCATTAATCTGGATGAGAATAGCCAGAGATTCCTCAACCAGTTTACCATGATTGAAGCTACTGGAGTCATTTATGCGTATGTTCCTAAACTTAAGCAGTAAGCAGCACATAAATTTCTTAGTATACAATCTGTTTAATGGCTTCTTAAGCTGCTACTTCCACATGATCCATTTACAAAAGTTTCACATCTGAGAACAAGTTGTGAGAAATTGCTGCCTACTAGTCTACTACCACCCACCCAATGGTTCCATCCCATTAAACTAAGCAAAATCCAATCCGAATCCAATTTACAATCGAGAATCAAACTTTAATTAAACAAAAAATCATCCAGGCGCACAAATCAAACAAAATTAAACTTGACAAAATGCGTAAACAAAATGAACATCAACGGAGACAGCAAGCACGTACCAGGCCCAGCAAGACCAACAGCAGTCACGGCAGAAGGCTTAGCGTGAATGATGACGAGCTTAAAAGCTGAATTTTCCGTAGAGAAAAAGTGTTTGAGAGTCCAATCGAGAGCGTAGTAGCTGTGGTCGCTATCGTCAATTGCGACGATCATCACCGATTTCTCCATGGCCATTGTAAAGCTTCTGAAACGAATGCTACTGAGTAACTATTTCGATTGTTTGGATTGAATGAATGGTGTGAAATTGAATTGGTAGACATTGAGCCAGGATTTATATATATATACATACTGTTCAGTTGAAGAAGGAATGTGAAAAACTTGAAAGTGACAGGTTGAGGAGAGTTGAGAGTGGCCTAGTTGTTAACGGGAACCAGGTGCGAGAATAATTTTATACGCGGTTTTCAAATTTTACTGGTTTCCCTGTTTTAGGATAATCATCAAAATCATGATGATTTGGTCCCTGTTTGCCGTATCATTTTCCTACTCGAATCGAATCAATCCATGAATGATTATATTATAATAATATATTTGTTCCTCTGCAATTGGCTTCTCTTCTTTAAATTATAAGGCCATTAATTAATGCACTTGTCCTTCTGGTCTGTCGGGAATTTTGGATGATCTATTCAAGGAAGTGGAATGATTGGGATTATGCGCACTAGATTACTCTTAAACGTTGTGTTAACATTGATTAGTTGTGAATATAACATGTTTGTATAATAAAAAAAACAGATAAATTAATTTCAAGTTTCCAATCTAATAAAACTTTTGATATTTTACCTTAGTTCACCTCAGATTTTTTCAGTTGATTTTTATAAAACAATTTAACTTTAGTCCATATCAATTATATTATGTTCTAATGAATTTAAAGCCCGACTTAAATTTAATATTAAACAAGTTACATATTAAAATAATTACGTTAATTTCTTACATCATAAATCACAATATAATCAATTGCATTATTTTAGTGAATCATTTATCTTTTAAAGGATAAAAAATTTTAAGATCACGTAAATTAATTTTATTTTATATTTTTGAATGAAGTTTAAAATAAATTGAAGTCCGAAAATGGCCTAAGAAGCTTTGAGATTAGCCTACAATATTCTTCTTGATATACAAGGAGTGATCAATTTAAACAACGAAGTGGTCCAATAGTCTATAATTGTAGCTTAGAGAACATTTTGTCATGTGCCAAATTATGAATGGAAAATTCATGACAAAAACTAATTCGTGATTCTAGATATTTCTATTCCGGCTCCTAAATAATTCCTGTTTTGATTAATTGTGGATTTGTGGTTGTGGTTAAGTTGTCCTCCCCTAGTAGTCTCCCACACCAGGAGATGTTGTTGTTGTTGATCAAATCACGTGAAGCTAGCTTAGAGAACCAAATTCAAACGTGATACTTTTGAACTCCAAGCACTACTTGACCATTACACAACATTCTTGTTTCTAACTTTAACCGATTTTTAGTGCTTTCAGAATAAAGTATATGCACAAGAGTTTGAGGCCACAACTTCTCCATACCTATATTATGACTAAAAACTATACACCGGTGCCTATAAATTTTATAAAATTAATCGAATTTAAGTTATATATAATTTGCATATTATATTTTATGAGATATTAGTATTTTGAATGGGTGAATACAAAAAAATTATGTGGACACGAGTTAATTGAAAAAGTAACGGGATTTTAAATATTACCAACCTATAAGTGAAAGAGTCTCTTCGATTTATTTGTTGGGTAAGTTGGCTTAGACCAACTTAAAAAAAGTAATTTGTATGTAAATGTAGACTTATAAGGTGTGAGGTGTCTCCATCATTTAGTAGTTTAATGAGTTATGCGTTATAAATATAATTATAAATATATAATATTTTAAAAAGAATGGCGAAATACAAATACTTATGTGTAAAAATAAAATATATTATTTATTTACCATGTATGCATATTTAAAAGATTTAAAATAGAGCACCTCATATGCATAAAATACCTTGAGTCTTGTTAATGAGTACACTACACAACCAAAAACCAAAAACTCAAAACTACCCATAAGCGATTGATATTATCTAAACAGTCTAGTTTGGTTCTTTATCTAAACCCAATCAACAATCACAACGTTCACATAGACTAATCACATTTCTCAATTTCCATGTTCTAAAGTGTTTTCAATTTCTTTAAAAAATATATTTTGGATTGCATCTGTAAAAACTCTGAAGTAGTGTTGTGTGTGGTATGAGGTTGGAAGCCGAGAAAATTTGAAATAACGTATTTTAATAGCCGGTCGTTGGAGAATAGTGAAGGATGTTAAACAAAGTGCAATAATAAACGACACTTTAACGAGTGAAATGACATTTTAACATGACAATTGAAGAATTGTTATATTGTTGTATAATAGAGAAGAAATATTAAATAAACTGTAAAAGTGAAATAACAATTTTACATGATATTTTAACAGGTTAATAAGAGACTTATTATATTATTTAGTAAGTAAAATAACCTCATCCGTTACGAGTTATATTGCACTTGCGCCTACTAATCCGATAAAACAACCAAAAGCTTTTTAGAAGTTAGAGCTAGCCGAACTCACTTGGAATAACTGAGGGAACAAAACATCAGGACAATTACAATTTCTGGACTCGTTGGATACTTGGATAAAGAGACAAACATATCATAGACGATTCTACCAGTACGGGTTTATTACATATAAAAACAAATACGCAAAAGTCTCTACTAGCGACATATACCATTATCGTTGAACTGGAACTCATAACATGTAATGCATTCGAGTAATGCAATTTCATGTCTCAATCCAAGCTAGTGATCATATGTGCTTGGCTGAGTCTTTATTGATCATACTTGCATAGAAGTCCCGTTAGTTGTGAGTGTTATCGGTGTTGCCAGATTTGTGTTTCGGCTTCTTCACAATCATCACGGAGCAATGAGCATGATGAGCGCAGTAGTCACTCACACTGCCTAAAACAGCCCTGCACGAACAAATTTATACTCCATTTAGATGTCAATTGCAAGTATCAGCCAAGTAAGGAAGAAGAAGAAAGATGGACTTATCGATTGTACTCCTAGTACCTCTTAATAGCTCCATAGCCATGACTTCCAACTACCAAAATCGATGCATGATGATTCTCTACTGCCTCACACAGAACGTTCCTAGGATCACCTTCCACAACTTCCCCTATCACGTCGTGCACCTAATCATAACATATGATCAATGCTTGCTTCAAACGACTATCAGGTAAGACGCATACATACTAATCATAAGTACATTTAAATGAGAACTCAGAAACAGCTTCTTAGCAAACTGTTCCTCTCCATAAAGTTTTCGTTTCAATCAGTTAAGCAGGTAACAGCACACAGCAATAACAATAACCATCTAATTGAGAAACTGGAACCGTTCTTCTAAGCAGTTTATAAACTTTCCTAGCTCAATTACAGAAATCGTATAGTAAATTTGTAATCATAGCTCAATTATGTGATTCCGTTAAAGAGACAAGGTTAATGTGTTTCTGATCATTACCGATTTAGCACTGCAGATTTCCTTGGCCTTATCCATGACCCTTACAGCGATCTTCTTCGATTCGCTATCCAGGTTCGGCAGCAGATCAGCAGAAACCACTTCAAAGTACAACCATTTCATCATCACAATAGCAAATAAAAACAACAATTAACAGTCGAAAATGCGGAGAGAAAGCACATGATACCTGGACCAGCAAAACCCAAGGTAGCCACAGTGGGAGGTTTAGCGTGAACGAGGACGAGTCTGAAAAGGGAAGTTTCAGGGGAAGAAGAGAAGAAGTGCTCTAGAGTCCATTGCAGAGCGTAGTAACTGTGATGACTGTCGTCAATTGCAACTACCATCACTGATTTCTCCATTGCTGTTAATGTTTTTGGCACTTCTGTGATGTCAGTGTTTTTGGCTGGAGAGGAGATAGAACTTGATCTGCATCTCTACTTATATAGAGGGAGTGTGACATGACGTACCGGGATTAAAATCTCGATTGCTGAATATGTTTCGGGTTATTTAAAATCTCGGTTTTTAATATGTTTCGGATTCTTATGAAAATGAAATGTTTCAGTCGTTTTCGAATAAATTTTGGAACATTTCAGTAAAAGTGAGAATTTACATGTATAATACATAGTTCGAATTCCACGTTGATTTCATCTCGATGGGTTGAAAAATCTATTTTTCATTCTGTTTGAATGAGATATTTAGAGAAACCAGGGGCAAGGCTAGAAGTGGTTTTTAGTCAAATTCCACTTAATTTGCTTTTTCTGGTATGGTTTTAGGTAGCTGCCTGTTTTGCTTACGTTCTGTTCTGTTTTGTTCTAATCTTATCTTTCTTTCTTTACATGTACTTTCTTCCGTTTAAAAGACACTTGCTCTGCAACTTATTCATCTTTTTATCCACTTAAAGACTGTCGTGAAGGGAAAGAACACAAGGAGGGAAATTCTTTACTCAACAAAAACACCGAAAACGAAAAAGGGTTCGAAATGGTAATAGATAGTAAAAACCCGGGGTTGATCTTTTGAACCCGCTTCAAGCCATAAACCGTGACTATAAAATTCAGGTCGGACCTGGATTTTCTGGGGATCATGTATCCAGAGAACATATACTCAATAGTTTAGTCCACAAATGCACAACTGGATTGCAAAACCAAAGATTCATATCCAATCTTGACAATATTCGAAGCGAACTGGCCAAATCATGGTGGTCTATTCGATTTGCATTAGCATGTTTTCCTTGTTATGTTATGTTTCTGGAGTTGAACAGTAAACATAGCACAAACTAAATAGAACAATGTTCAGATCCAGGCCGGGTATGATTCTGCCAAAGATCCATATCCAATCTTGACAATGTGAGGTCGGGACTAGAATGGACAAATATAAAACCCGGGTTCTCATGCTAATGAAAAAAAAAATCTAGCTTCTCCTTAGAATTTTTCATCAAGTTGTGGAGGAACAGTATATTGTATATCTTCTTCGAATTGAAAATTGAAATAATGGAATAAGGTACGTGTATCTTGTCGACTATACAATCTGTCGTCGTCTGAGCTTACCAAAGAATAACAGATATTAGCATTTGGGGACAGCAGATTCACATGTTTTAAAGGGCTCAGCCCCTCAGCTATCATATCAAGAGAAATGTAGCTAGAATGCACAAGTTTGAAGCTTACGACAAGAATGTATATATATATATAAAGAAGAAGGTGATTCACAAATGCCAAGCTGATGTTTACACAAACTCAGGACCATACATCTGCTTGCATATTGTTTTATTGAACGACTGATAAAACGTACAAATCTCTGGCACTATATGAGAGAATAGGCATACGACAAACAGCAGAAAAGTAAACGGATCCATCACTTCGTTCTGAATATGATCAGGGTAGCTCGATATATTAGTGCTTGGGCTGCTTGACAATCATCACAGTGCAGTGAGCATGATGAGAGCAGTAATCGCTCACACTGCCTAAAAGTGCCCTGCAGGAGCAGAAATACAGCATCCAAATGTCAGTGTAGAAAAGAACCAAGTTTTGGAGCTAGCTTTATTCCACAAAAAAAGATATATTCATTTTAGGCAGATAGTAATACCTCCTAATGGATCCGTAGCCATGACTGCCAACAACCAAAATCGAGGCGTGATAGTTCTCTACAGCCTCACACAGAACGTTCCTTGGATCACCATCCACAACCTCCCCTATCACATCGTCCACCTGATAAAACATGAAATGGTTAGAGTTACACGTTAGTATGTTTTACTATAAAATTTGTTGTGGTCCGGCGGCCCTTTAAATGTTAAGGGGAGCAGATTATCCAACGTAAATGTTGAGTTCACGATCCTCCCAAAAGAAGCGTGAAACAACTGGACTGAAACAATATTACAAGATTTAAATCAAAAGAAGGCTGTTTGTTAGTACCGATTTGGCAAGGCAAAGTTCCTTAGCTTTCGTAACAACACATGCTGCAGTGTTCGTCGAATCATTATCCACGTAGGGCAGCACAACAGCAGCTTCAAAGTAACATAGAACATACATAAACAGTTGATTCAAAAGTAACACAGAGTTGATAAGTTGTAACAGCGCTTAGAACGAATAATACATACCTGGGCCAGCAAAGCTAACAGAGGTGACAGCTTGAGGCTTGGCATGAATGATAACGAGCTTGAAAGGCAAATGTCCTGCAGGAGCGGAAGAGAAGAAATGTTGCAGAGTCCACTGGAGAGTGTAGTCACTGTGTTCGCTGTCGTCAACTCCGATCACCATCACGGGTTTCTCCACGGCTGGTGCTGCGGTTTCTGCCATATTAATGTAGTAGACTAGAATTTATAACTTGTAAGGTCGAATGAGATGGAAATTGGAGATGGTTTTGAACAAACCGAGCTTGTGTTTATATACAGTTGAGGATGGAGGGAGATGTGATGACATGATCGCGATAAAGCTGATGTAGTATAGCCACTACGTACCATAAAGTTGTATGTTGATAATCATATAAAATCTTATATTCTATTAGATATTTAAAATCCTGTTTAATTAATAACTAAATCTATTTTCGTTTCATCTGCAAACTCATTCAGTTACAATACAGTACAACGAAGTAGACCCTAAACCATGTTAAATCTTGTTTACATTGTGGCAGTGGCAACTACCTGGTAATCGTGTGACCATCCACAATATTTATTTTATTTCTAACTATTAAACCGTCGAATACAAGTTCATATCTTGACAAAATATGTTTACGAGCGATGATACGTTTATAATTTTGCCAGTAGAGCCTTTAAGGTGCTATTGCTTCCTAAACTCAACTAAACATGATATCGCACATAGCAGAATGAGAATTAGACATCTTTTGAGTTCCACTCTGCTTTGTGCCTGGAGTCTGAACTGTTTGTTCTAAACCACAGAAACGATAAATAATGCATTTCGAGTTTATTTGATGTTGTTCTCTTGTAAAAACCAGATCTCTAGAAGTTGCATTTTATTCCTCAAATTCATCGGTGAACTAAGTATCAATTCATGAGCGTGAGAAAACCTCCAAAGATGAAGAATTACTATGTCACTCCTACTAAGCTTGAAACGATCACGTAAGAGTAGTTTCCGTGTATCTTAATTAAGTCGAACTGAAATGGAAACAATCTACTATACAACCATAAGGTTCTGCTTTTGCAATTAAAGTAGAGTATTAAACCATTCATTGAACAATGGAGCTCAACCTGTCATTTTGTTGCCAAATTGCATCAATAATGTGCCACTTCATACTGGACTTTTTATCATCAAAACTTTTAAAAAGAATGATAGACTCCCAAGCTTTTTTTCCTTCCATAACTTGCCGTTCCCAATAACCCTTTTATCATCCTAACTTTTAAAAAAGAGAGATAGACTCTAAGCTGCGCTTTTACATGAAATTTTAAGGGCATAAAAGAAAGAACTAATCAACTTCGAACAGAGCGAGCGCTCTGCCACCAAATGCTAAAACCAATGGGGTCATTGAAGTAGGCAAAAACATACACAAATAGCACTGGTATATTCATTATCCACAACAGAAAAGAGTAGCAACTAGCAACACTTTCATTCACTTGTGTTGGGGCAAAGTTACATTATCTTGAAGGCCTTGGATTAGGATGCATGGAGTAAGGGTTTGATTAAAAAATGTGAGACTATTTCATTGACGTTTACGCACCCACACAATTAATCAAAGCACTTTCACCAAGGTACAAGACCAACCCATGCAACTCTACGAAGGGCAATCTGACTAACTGTATAAAACTTGTAACATTCTGCTCGCAATTCAAGTTGTGACATACAAATTATCAAAAAACAAAAATGCAACACCTGTAACATAGATCTCACCGACCAGAAAAGTGGAGAGGATAGGATGATCCTTAGTTTCAAGCTCAAGAGCCCACGAGCACAGGATTTTTGTCTTTGAACAAATGGTATCGCTTGCATAGTTTATCCAGTGTTGCAATCGAATGTTGCATGTTGTTCAATTTGTGATCCATGAACATGCTCTGCAAGAAAACGGCACAGTTGAGTATGATAAAACGAAGTAGACTTGATAAACAAAACAATTATACTCCAGCCTACCTGATAATCGTCACCATATTTCTCCACCAGCCGGCCGACATAAACCCGCTGGATGGTTGTAAGTGGTTGAAGGGAGGGTGCTTTACCATCTTTACGCTTCTTGCTCAGAGCTGACTTTAAATCTACAAGTAACGACGGACAATCTCTAAGGAATAGGTGACTGATAACTTTAAACATCAATGCTACATATACTATTATTAGGTTGAAAAGAAGATGAAGGTCAGCTGACATGTGATGCATGCCGTAAGATGAAGGCCAATATTAAAACCACAACATTACAAATATTTTTCTTTACGTGAAACAACATAATGCCTACCAAAATAGTATAATCCATGCCCAAGATGATTCACTCTTTGAGCTTCTAAGTTAATTATATTGCTTTTAGCTGTGAAAAACTTTACCCCCAAATTCAAAGTAAAATCTGAATCAATTTTTATCTTTATTTGTATCAGTTAGAGGAATTTTATTTTTTTTAATGGGGTGGGTGGTGGCAGGCAATTGGACTTGTGTCAAATAACTGGCTCGCACAGTTTGGAATTTGCAGTAGAAAGGATAGCCCACATACACAGAGGCTAGAAGCGCCATTAGAGAAATTCAACAAAAAACAATGACAATGTTTGGGGTAACCCCTCAAATTTAACCATCCTCTTCTGCAACTTGATGCATAAAGGACATGCATTATCATTGTTTCGAGATTTCAATGACCATGTAATTGTATTTAAACTGAAAAGGGTGTTACAGGTCATCTTAATCTTTCTCGGAGAAGTGTGTTACTGTCAGTTATACACAAGCAGACATTTGCCAAATGCAACTCAAATTCAAAAACACAAGGTTAATGTGTTGCACATGAGAACTCTTCTAAGAAGACTAGAGACAATGAGAAATAGGAGATGCTACCCTATTGGAAGAAACAGAACGTCAAAAATACTAACCCAAAGGTGACTGAGTGTACGCTTGCAAAAGCTTATTCAAAGCCAATTATAGATGAATCGTAGCAGAATCATCAGAAATGTATTCATTCCAACAGTGTTTACATAACCAGGCCCTGAGAATCTCCACCTTAAACTAACCTTCCATTCAGCTGGTTCTCACGAATCAAAGAGAATCTCTAGTTTTCCGCACACCAAACTCACTTAAAAGCCTATTTTACTCGATTCTAATTCATTCAATCAGTTCACAATAATCCTAAAGTTATTTAAACGCACAAGAACAGCTCTAGTTAAACCTATATGCAGTTTCTAAGTCATAAACTCACAATTGCAACGAGTCAACCATTAAAACACAAAAACAAATCAACACAAAGCTCAATAAGCAACTCACCATCCTCTTCGAGGTCACTGCCACTGTCAATCGGATCGAATTCCGACACGGCCTCTTCGCGAGGAGGCATCTGAAGAGTGTCACTCTCGACTAAATGAGCCGTACGGGAGCGAGCTCCGAGGAAATTGGGGTTGGAAACGACGCCGCACGCCTTGTAGTTCTCGATTACGCTGGCTTTGGCATCCCACTTGGAGAGAGGGTCCAAAAGAGTTTTCAATTTCGGAGGGATGTTGAAGGCTGGTTTGAAGAGGTTAGGGTTTTTCCTTGGCAGTCCGACTTGTACCTTCGCCTTTGATCGCTTGTACCTTCTCCTTGAACCTCCCATTGTTCGAGCTTGGAAGTTAGGGTTTTGGGATAGAGGGTGATGCAGAGGGGCTTGAAGTGCTAGGGTTTAAAGTCTTTAAGATGACTTTTATGAGATTATTTTACATTCGACTCACTTTTAACAACGAGATTTTTTTAAAATTTTATTCGTATATTATCTAAAAGTTATGGACTGACTTAAAGGAGAAGCATATCAAATGAACAAAAATAAATTCTATGCAGCAAATTCTTTTTCAAAATAATTCAATTTTAATACTCCTAATTTGTAGGCAAAAATAAATTATGCATATGCAAATTATTTCTTCCAATTTATTCACGTTCAGCTAATTAGTTTCCATGTCCTTCCTGATTTTATGGGAGAATATTACATGCATGAACCTCTTATCTAATTAATTGCATTTTTTGAATCACTAAACACCATGTAATAAACTATACCTGACGTAAATCCTCTATAGTTATATAATAAACTATAAAAATCTAGCCCAAACTATACCCATAAGCAAATCCCACATACTACGGGTTTAATTTTTTTTCTTTTAAAACACTAAATTTTATTAATCATCATAGAAATGTTGTACAAATAAGTATAAGGTATGCTCACCGAACTTTAATTAATTCTATTTATACTTTTAATCAAATAAAACTAGTTCTATTTTTATAAATTTATTCATTTAAGTCTTTAATTAAGTCGTGAAAACATCTAAGCTAATTGTATGCTTCAATCGATAGACATGTAAGTATAGCTCTATTTGAAGTATAAATTCATATGTCTTGAGCCTTCTCCCCATCTTCCTAACATTTTTTACGATAAATATGTTTAATATTCTATGTCATTCTATTTTATTTATTGCATTGACTTCTTACCTCTAGCAATATTTCTATCCCGTTCTATTAAATTTATACATTAAAGTTCATGCGTAGTTTTATTTAAAAAATTAAAGGAAATATTAGATATTAAAAATGTAGTGGTAAAATAATTTGAATACAAAGTGGATTATTAGTTTGGTATGTTATAACTTACCTTTCTAATAATGTATGAAATTCTGAGAAATGACTAAAATAAATTTTGAAAAAGATGTGAACTGAATAATTCAAACTAGAGAACTTTAAGAATGTGACAATTCCACCTGATAACTAAATTTGTAGGGTAAAAAAATTTTAAGAATGAGATAATTACAAGTTTAACAATGAAAACTTATATGTTGATTGATATACAACTTTAACATACTGGATTTCATACAGATGAATGCACGCAACTTTGATTTATTTATGAAAATTTTCATATTGTTATATTATTGTTATATATGGTGTGTAAGAGTGAAGTGATGTGTGTACGAGTTTATAATATTATTGGTTTAAGGTTTGTAATGATGAATGAAAGAGTATGTAAAGCGATAATTTTTAAATGAGTTGTGAAAAGTAGGTGGATAAAAAATGAGCACTATTCTGACTCAATTAAAGTCACATGATGAGAAACATGAGGTGTCCAACTCAACTAAAGTCGAGCTTTAGTTATACAACAAACACTATGTTGGCTTCTAACTTGAAAACACAATTTGAATTGCAAAATAACTATATTAATTATATAATTTCAACTTGAACAATTTTATTGAAGGATAGCTATACTATTCGGAAATGTAACCTAAAAATATGTGTATTCCACTTAGAATTTCATTTTGAACATTAAAGACATCATGCGCATAAGCTAGATAATTTAAACTTGAGACCGTTATTAGAATTTTAAATGTAAACTCAACTCTAAGAGTGTAATAATTCTGACTTGAAAACCTATTTTGAATAGCAAACCAACAAAAAAAAAAGTGATGATCATAACATGTAAACTCTAATGAAAGGTTACACAATACTATTTTTTTAAATCTAAAATAAGTATAATTGCATTTTGAGAAATTGTTTCAAAGGGACAAAAAAAGAAGTGTAAAAATATGATCAATCTAATTTGGAAGCTTAATTAGAAGTGCAATCTACCCCAATTTAGAAAGTAATCTAATACTGACATAATACAACCGGTTAAGTTTTCTTATTCTACGTAGTGGTCGCACTACCCATTCTAAATTTATTATTCTATCATAGGTCGATGAGATAATTAGACTTCTACATGTAGTAGGATCACACATGAGAGAGATCTAACAAGATTGTTGAACAATATAAAGTTAATCATTTGGAATGAGGCTCCTAACACTAATAAATCATACAGTGTGGCTCTAGATCACAGTCTCAATGATGTAACGGTCATGTAGAGTCGAGCAAGTCGTTTGTTGGGGTTGTTGTTGTTTTTGGTGGGGATTTGAGACCGATCTCGCCCATTAGTAGGCAGATATAGTCCACACCTCTCTTTGCTCATATAAAAAGCCTTGGAGTTCATATCATATATTAAAGCTCACGGAGAACATGCGTCTCCGAGTAATTTTTGATAATTCTCATTAGTTTATTCTACCTCCCAAATCAATTTTCTACCATGGCAATTCGAGAGTCACATTCAATAAGGGGCTTTTTTTTTTTTTAGCGTTGGATGAGGAATTTAAGCAAAGACGCTGTGTACTTTTTCAATGAAATTAAAGCCACGATATATATATATATA
>JAYMSP010003740.1:0-18631 GCA_036897095.1 Plantago elongata
GAGGCAAGGGTGAAGAAGAGGAGAGGTGCGAAGGAGGTGGAGTTGGCAGCGGTGAAGGTGGCGGCGGTGGAGAGGAGGTCGGGTCGAGGTAGTTGTGGAGGTGGAGGAGGTTGAAGAGCATTAGGAGGAACGATCATTGAATTCGGTGAGATCTAGTGGAATTAGGGATTCTGTGAATCTGGTTTATAACCGTAACCGTAACTAAAAACCGAATCTGTTATGGTTGTAACCGGTCAGTTGCTGAACGGTTACGGTTATTAGTTGGTTATGGTTATGATTATGATTTTAAACCAACCGTTCCATTCCTACAATATACAATTGCAACCAGCAGCAGAATTCAGAACATCATCGCTGGTCGATTCGATTGGATTCCTGATAAATCTGAGCAGCAAAGCCACACATGAATCAGTGGATAAGGATTTGCCAACCATATAACTAACTCACTCGCAACAAAACACAAGAGCCATCATCGATTGCAATTTGCCCACCAAAAATACCAGAGAGGTATTACATTTATCACTACTTCCTTTTGTCTTTCTCATTAGATTTAATAGGCTTGATCAGTTTCTCAGAGTTCATTCATCTGAGTTGCCATGGGGTTTTAACTTTTAATTCATCATGTTAGTCTCATTTAGATTTAGATTACTGATTTGAGCCTGTTGTCTGATTTACTTTTTTTTTCTTTTTGAGGATTTGTTTGTTAGTAGCTTCACTGATATTAATGTCCACTTTTGTGCAATGCGTTTATATATCTACTGCGTCTTCTAAATTATTGCAGAAATGTTCCCTTTTGGGCTATGTTAGGTTGTGGTGTGTTAGTTAATAGCTATCGATTTCTGAATGTAGACGCTCAATTTGGATTATGCTTTATGGATTAGAATCTTGTTTCCGAGATATTGGTTAGTATTTTGAAAATGATGCATAGGATCGAAGCATTGTTTTACTTATCTACCTGTAAAATGATGTTTTTAGTGGGAATTCAAGAATCAGGATTGTTTAACGCACGGGTTTACCTCCTGCCAGACGAATTGAGTTTAAAGGGGGCAATGAAGGTTTAGTATCATATCTGCATTTTTTCTGGTGTGTTAAATACAAGTCAGTACGAGGGTTAAGCTGCATTTGGACTGTATTGTTATGTCAACATGGTTCTTGGAATAGTCAAGGTATCCTGGAAATGCTGATGAATGGGGTTAAAAAAATTCATATTTAGTTTTTTACTGGGGAGTACTGTATTGTATTGTATTCTCATGTCCTGCTCTAGATTGTTGAGTTGGATGAATATTGACACACTACAATTATGATTTATCATTCAGGAAATGAGAACTCCTCGAAGCCTTGAGGTGTGGAGAATGGGTGCTGTCAACTACTTAGAGGCACTTAAGCTGCAAGAGAAACTCGCATCTGATCGAAAATTGAATAAAATCACGGACACAATTCTCTCCCTGCAGCATCCACCAACATATACACTTGGCAAAAGGCGTACAGATCACAATGTACTGGTTTCTGAATCCGAACTCAAAGGCATGGGGGCTGAACTTCACTACACACAACGCGGAGGTGATGCTACATTTCACGGTCCACACCAAGCTATCCTGTACCCAATAATTAATCTAAGAGATATCGGGTTAGGAGCTAGGAAGTATGTGGAGAATCTTGAGCTGACGATGATTCAGATGGCGGCGTTATATGGTGTGAAAGCTGCACCTGGTAATAAGTGTGAAACTGGGGTTTGGGTTGGGGATGGAAAGATAGGAGCAATTGGAGTCCGAATTAGTTCTGGAATTACATCGCATGGTTTGGCGTTCAATATAAATCCCGATCTAAACTATTTCAAGCATATTGTGCCCTGTGGAATTGCAAATAAAGATGTCACGTCTTTGCAGAAGGAAGTGGAGCAAGAGCTTCCACCTGATGAACTTGTTCAGGAGCAGTTAGTTTCATGTTTTGTAAGCACTTTTGGCTATACTGATGTTTCATGGAAAGATAATCCATCAATCCCTCCTGATTGTCAATGAAACAATTCTTTTCCCTACTTGTTTTGTATGTTGAAACATCTGATCATTGATTATACATTGCTTGTATGGAATTGTTCGTCAACATCATATGTAAGCAAGTTACTTGCAGATACTCATCGATCAAACTCTTTTCAGCTTCCATAGCATATTCTGAATGTATAAGTGAAGAGCGAATAGCAAGGAAAAACATCTGAATGGTTCATGAAACGACTTCATAGTTCATACTGGTTCAAGAACCATCTGGAGTTTAGGGAACAGACTTAGTATGTTTCAAGGCAGTATTGCAGTGTTGCTTGGGCTGTAATTCTAAGGAAATTGGTGTTTCCCTTTACCTTGAGACACAGTATGATTGAACGAGACAAGGGGGTCGATAGGGTCTCGACATTGGTGTCACTTCTAGGACTACATAACAGCTCAGCTCTTCAGCTATACTGATATAACTTGGTGAGTGTATGTATACTGTACATCAGGTACTAAACCGTGTTCTTGTTTATAAGCTCCACAGAAATAGTGAACTACTAAACTTCAGATGGGATCTACAAGAAAATGTGTCCGTAAGACATGAGAGAATTAGATTTAACAAAGAAAACGAGTTTTGTAAGTATACAGAAACTAGCAAACAAAACCAGTTAAAACTAGCTGTCATTTTCTCCTCCTTACAATGATTAGAGGTACTTGAAGATCTTAAATCTTGATTAAGGATATAATAAGGCAACATGTTATGTGAATGTGATTGTCTTGTAGCAAATCACGTGAATACACACATGTTCTTCAGTTCTTCATCTGAGGAGACTGCTAAAAAACCAACAGCAGTCAAAGTAGCAACATGTGAAAACTAATGCCAAATCCCAACTAGGAATTAATCAGCAGTAAAGATGCATGATTAGTCAAATTGCTAGCACAAAAGCTGATAATGCAGTGTCATTAGTAGTTACTGTTGACTTAATCTTAGCCTGATCATTACCCAATTTTCAGTTTACACTACACTTTGTGAATCTTACACAGAAAACACATGCTTTGTCAGACTAAAAGCACTAGATACAACCAAGAAAGTAGAAACCACGCGTTAACTGCCATACAAATACACCCATTAATCAGCATTCTTCAAATCACAACTACTTGCTAGATTCATATCTATCTCCATTTCAACTGTCCTTTCAATCTTCTGAAGCAAAATCATGAAAAGCAATCAAAGAACAACATTTGTTCTTCTGTCCTTTCTACTCTTCTTGCATCTACACATTTGTTCCGCCCTTTGCCACGAGATGAAGAACGATACCTTCTTTAGATCAAGAAAGCTGCTGCTAACCATGAATTCGGTTTCAGTAGACAAGAGCAAGTTGAGTGAAGCAGAATTGGAGAATTCAGACAAGGCACTTCAAAATGCAATGCGAAGAAAGCCACCGAGTAAATCGAATCCCACGCATAATCGATGATCCAGGCATAGTTGACTGTTTAGTGCTAGATCAGGATCGAAAGTGTATCTCATTCCATAACTTTCACATTTCTTTCTCTGCTTCTGGTGTTTCTACTGAATTTAGTTGGAGTACATTGTCTGTATGTGTTGTTCTTTGGTGAAGTCTGTATACTTTTAGTCAAGACTAAAGACTTTAGGCCAGTTTTTTGTTAAAAATCTTTAGTGTTTCTGAATATACTTCTCACTCTCTTTTATTATCTCTATATAAGATGATGGTCTCTCAATAACTTACTAAAAAGGTAATTAAGTGCAAAATGTGTTGTTTGAATTCAATGCCAATAGCAGAGGACTAGATAGCTCTATCCCATAAGAAAGAACATTTGTGCCTGTTTGATCTGTGCTTAAGCTAAATGATGCAGTCCATGTTGGGGGTTAAATGTACGTACGCGTATAGTTTATACCAAGATTACACATCTCTCTATGAGTTTTAAGAGAACTTTTAGTTGAGATGAAATTATACACAGAAAGTTTTAAAAAAGAGCAAGCAAGAAACCATGATTAAAGAAACATAACTTCTTATTTATCAATTACAGAGTACACATGATGAAACAGAAACCATAGTACTTCTAGTCTACTTACAATCCAGGATTAGCTATACAGCTAGCCCTGAATTTAGTACCACACAATAGCTTACTCACTCGACATATACTATACCTCATAGAACATCAACCAACTCAAACACACATTACAAATCAAGTACCCGATTAATCGACTCGACTCGACTCAACCAGAGATCTCAATAGCCTTAACCTCAGGCTTCTTAACCTCCGCCTTGGGCACCATAACAGTCAAAACCCCATTCTCCATACTCGCCTTCACGTCCTCCATCTTCGCATTCTCAGGTAGTCTGAACCTCCTCATGAACTTACCAGAGCTCCTCTCCACACGGTGCCAAGTATCATTCTTCTCCTCCTTGTCACGGCTACGTTCTCCGCTTATCTGGAGAACGTTCCCGTCCTCCACCTCCACCTTCACCTCCTCCTTCTTCAGCCCGGGCACGTCCGCCTTGAAGACGTGTGCCTCGGGCGTTTCCTTCCAGTCGAAACGAGCGGCCGCGAACGGGGCGGTTTCGTTGGAGAGTTCGGAAGAGGTGGAGAGTGGCCAGTCGTGGAGTGGGTCCCAGAGGTCGAGGGAGAGTGGGTCGAGGATGTTGCTTCGGCGACCAAATACTCGTGGGATCAGCGACATTTTTGGTTTTTGATGAACGTTTGAGAGTTTGCTTGGATTGGATTGGATTGGATTGATATTGTTTTTGATGATGGTATAGGTGATGGGGATTAGGAGTATTTATAGGTGGTGGGATAATCGAGTGAGAAGGTTGAAGAAAGGTCTTGAAGTAGCATACGAGTTCGAGATAAATATGGAAGGAACTGGATTAGCTTATTTAGCTTCCATCTAGCCGACATATATATATATGTGTCAACAAATCAAGAATTTTTTGATGGAACAGAACAGAACATAACATTTATCTACACAGGTCTAGAATAGGACAGACTGTTCTAAGATTAGCAAAATTACAAACGCATACCCGAATAATGCCAAAATTCTCAAATTGGGAAACTTAGACATGGATTACATTTAAATCTAGGCTCCGATAAAATTTAGACTATCTTTTTCGGTCAGAATTGAATTAAACTGAGTTGAATAAAATGAAATTTGAACAAAAAATAATACTTCCTCCGTTTTATTTATAATTTCTATTTATATTCATTTTTAGCCCAACTTTATCATTAGAATATTAAGACAATAGTTCAAAATTACATCTCATGCCATTCAGTTATAAACAAAATTACTCTTATCTTATTATTTTATAAAAAAATACTCTTGTCTTATTTTTATCCCAAAAAGTGTCTGATAAGCTTAGGACAGGATGGAGGAAGTATAAAAAACAAGTAAAATTCTTGAAAAAAGTAAGATTTTCCTTAAAAAAAAAGAAGGAAAGTTAATGTTTTTTTTTGTTCTTGAGTTTTAACGGTCTGACCGGTCGAGTTGCTTACAAAATCGTTGTGACACACCTTTTTAATTATACTTTTATTATATTATGTTATAGTTTCAAGTTGTTATCATTGGAAGTTTCAGTTATATTTTTTAATACATTTTATTACTATTTAAAAGATGATGTAATGGTTTTAATGTGTCAGAATTGTATGCTTCAATCATGATTTTAACTTTTTTTGTTAATTTTTTATGAGAAGGTGTAATGATTTTAAGGAGCTATATTGTAGTTTTAAGATGACTTTTTATAATTTTATGTGACAATCTAATATCATTAAACCACTATTAAGCAATTATAAAAGTTTCAGAGATACCACTCACCAATAAACAAATTTAAAATAGACTACTTGAAACGTTTAATCATTACAATATTGAAACATACAATAATACAGAGACTTTAAAACATCTATTCTCATAGAAAGAATGCAATGAATGTGCATTCGGTGTTTTTTGTTGCAAAATGCAACACAAGTTTTATAATATAGAACTTTTCTGGTTAAACTCGTTTGTGAACCTAGCTTTTTGCCTTTTTGCTGATTATGTTCTTGTGCTTATTGCTTGAATACTCCAATGAAACCTTTAAAAAACCTATCATCAAACTCAATGTCATCATCAACACCTGCTTAAAATATTCACTAACCGGATTAGAACCATAACAACTTATTAATACCATCACACCAGTGATTAAAAACAAAGAAGTAACATGCAACACAAACTAAAACAGTAACATTACTGATTAAAACCAAATCTGTACATTTAAAACTATGACAAAGTATATATACAATACAAACTAAAAAGGTAACATTGATACATAAAACTATAAAAGTGACTCTAAAAACTATAACAACACATTTGTAAAAATCAAATAATAAATATATCTTACAAGCAAAAATACCAAAAACACCAATGGTGATGCTTAAAACTAAAACAATAAGTCTTAAATTTCTTACATATACGATAAAAACAATAACATATATTCAACATAAGCTAAATATAGCAATATTAATACTAAAAATCATACCAATTTGTTTTACAACTATAACATGACTCTTGAAACAATAATATAGCATAAACATACAACAAAAGTTAAAAACAGTAACATCGATGCTCAAAACCTTAACAATGCATCTTAAAACTATAACAATGTCTTTCAAACCTATAACAAAGTATTTACGAAAAATCAAATCATAAATATTTCACCAGAGGCTAAACACTAACGTTGCTACTTAAAATTACAATAATATGTCCTGAAACTAACATATGCGATAAAACAATAGCATGCAGAAAACATTCAACACAAGCTAAAAACCATAATAATTATGCTTAAAACTATAATTCCAACTCTTACAACCATAACAAAACGCCAGATAACATGAGTCAATTTTTACTGTACGAATTTCAGATCTAGAATCAGATCTGGAAACATAAATCTCAAAAACACCGAAAAATAAAAAATAAAAGGAGAAAATTCACTTCCAAATAAGATTTTAATGAAAAACGAGATGGATTTGTTGATTTGAACCTTTTAACAACTAGATCCGGTTAAAATTCGACGAGATCCGACAAAAATTCAAGAAAACCACGCGTGAGAAAGATGAATCGAATTGGAGCACCATAGTTTCCAGCGGATGACATGTTTCCGGCAAGTATGTTGAGAGTGTGGGAAAGAGAGGGAGAAGAGAAAGAGAGAGATTAATGCTTTTCTTACTAGGAATGTTTTAGAAAGAGAAAGATAGTTGAATTATGTGAGAGGGTGTGTTATTTATTTAGGTATTTATATAAAAACTACGTGCTGATCGGTTTTTGTTGTGTAAATCGAATTTTTCTATAGTTTAAAAAAACTGTTCTTTTACTATACTTACTCAAAAACCAACAAAGCAGAATTGTTTCGATTTGAAACCGCTCCGGATCAAAGCAAAATTGGTCCGTTGATCCATAAATTCAATATGATGGTCGATGTAAGTGAAATAAGAATTTAAAAATTGTATATATTTACCAAGTATATCATTAAATAATAATAATAAGTTTAATAAATTATTTAAGAAAAGTATAACAAGTTAATTTTAATTAATCGTGAAAGAGATCGAAGTAAACTCAATGTTCATAAGGAAGTTTATATGTTTGCGCAGTTTACCTTTAATTTTTGTCAGTTCCAATTTGTCTCGAGATTTAAAATAAATTGATATGTGCCCTTATATATGCTTACCATTTGGGTTTGATGTGTATTATACTATTATACGTTAGGTCAATAATATTCATGAACGGACAACCAACTCATAACTTTCTAAATAAATAATTACTTTCTCTGTTATATACATATATCCAACCTTCCAGCCAACCCAACTACAATAGAGAAATTGTAATTTATCCATGACCCCAACCAATTCAATAAAATAATATTATCATTTTCATTATTATAATATATAATTAAATATAATATTAAAATGTATTACTAAAAAAATTACTTAGATTGAAAATTTTAAATATAGAGCGATGTAACAATTTAAGACTATATTAGTAAATTACATGAAAAAATTACAATGCTTAAAATGTAAGTTCCGGATAAATAACGTTACCGAGTTTTGCGTAATTTCAGATGATATTTTTTTATAAGATGTATAAAGGAAACAAAAAAAAGACTGAATAGTATTTAACTGAACAGTACCCAAACGATGATTGTCATTTGCCTCTTAAGCAACCTTGATTGGTTGATTATATTTCTTTCCCTATTTACTTTTTATATAAAGATATGCGCCATAGCCCACCAAAGTTGGCAAACATGAAATGATAATTATGGTTTTAGACCAATAATATTTATGACCACCCAATCAACCCAACCATCCAACCTTTTAATAAAAAATTAATTTCTCTCTCATTAACATACTCAACCTTCCAACCAACCTAACTACAATAACAAAAAGTGATTTATCCATGACCCCGACACACACAATCAATTCAATAAATATAATTATTATTTTCATTATTATTATAAAATAATTATAATAGATTATTAAACATAATAATTAGCTATTACTAATACTAATCAAATACTTGAAAGTAGTTATTGGTACCAAAACTAGTTTTCATTATTTTCATAATTTTAGTATATTATTTTTCTTTAAACTAACCATATAGAATTTTAAAAAAATAATCAATCATATAATCACGTGTGAAGAATTCTATGTGAACGAACATTTTTAATTGTAAAAATGTAAATTTTAATATTAAAAACAAGCGAGATCCGCGTATCAAATTTGCTTGTATATAAAATTTTTAACTTAAATTAAAAAATTAAAATACAAGGTGATATGTGTGGCAATTTAAGACTATAAGATTAAATTGCATGGAAAAAAAAGATCGGTGTTTGAAAATGATCGATAGTATTATTGGTCTCTAGTTAAAGAAGAGTGTTTATTTATGATTCTTTTTTATTTCAAAAAGAAAATAAAAAGTTATTTAAAGAAATAACAAAGTTTCAAAAAAAATATGTAAGCCCAATAGGGAGGGGACATTAGTAACAACGTTTACTAGTTGCTTGATGGGTGCCCAGGTCTGGGAGCGGGGCACCCATCACTAAATTTCCTTTTTTTCAATTTTTTTTTTGTGGTGGGTCCCACCCACCCCAACCCACCCAAACATACTGATATTTGTAGTCTTACGTCAATAATATTTATGAACGAGCAACCAATCCAACCACCCAACCATTTAAATAAACAATTAATTTCTCTCTCATACATATACCCAACCTTCCAACCAACCCAACCACAACAAACAAATTGTAGCTTATCCGTGTCCCCAACCAATACAACAAATTCATTAAAATATTATTATCATTTTCATTATTATCATAAAATAATTATATAGACAATTAAATATAATAATCATATATAATATAAAAAAAACTTTAACGTAGATTAAAGAAATTAAAATACAAGGTGATGTAACAATTTAAGACTATATTACTGAAATACACGAAAAATAATTACAACATTTCAAATGTAATTTCAAAATAAACAATGTTGTTGAAGGATAAAAAAAATTGATATGAAGTGAACCGAAAATGGTGTGTTTGAGATATGAAATAGTTAACAGAGTTGATTTTTCAAGTGTATGAAACTATATTGATATGGATCTCTATTTAAACAGAATTTTATTTCATGAATTTTAATATATTTTTTATTTTTTTAAAAGGATAATAAAAAATTATTAAAAGAAAATATATAATTAGGAAAAAAGAAGAACCAATAAGGAGGGAACACAATTGCATTGAGCAACCAGCTGTTTGCTCGTTTCGCAAACTCGCAATTTAAAAAAAACAAAACAATTCTCCCATGGGTCTCACCCACCAAGGTTGGCAAACAGGTACTGATATTTTCAGCCTTAGGTGTATATATCATCATATTTAAAGTTAAAGGGGCATATCACAATGTAATAAATATTAGGGAGTAAATAGCATATTCATTAGAAGTTTAGCGTTCATACCCTTTTTCACCTAATTTTGAAGCTCAGAAAAGATCAAGCACAATACAATAAATAATCGACTCTATCTTAACTCCATTTTATATATTGTGGGTCGATGCAGTTAATTAGACAGTATTCTCTTTAACTAAAATTTATTAAACTGAATTGAAGTAAGGTATAAATTATAACTAAGTTAAGTTAAATTGAACTGAACTGAACTCAATTAAATTAAAATAATTTTCAGTTGGAGAGAACTCAATTTTATTGATAACTTTTTTCGAGATATGATCCTGTTATGCTAATATAATATGCTTTTCTAACGGTCTTTGCTCTAATCCTCCATAACTAGAATTGTTCTAAGATCGATCACGGTTCCGAAAATGTAAGTAAACCTTATCGGAGCAAGTGGATTTCTTTTACACTCTCAAAACTCAACTTTAAACTCTTGACTTTACCATTTTGTCACTTTGCCTTAAAAAGAACACTTTGGCGCTAAAAGCGTGACCAAGTTGCAGCAATTGTTCACTTTGTTTTATTTGTAAAATGGGGAAATAGTAAAGGTTCTGGAGACTGGGTTTCGAAAATGAAGTGTTGGTCTGTCTGTCATGTTTTGATTGATATGTGTGGGAAGTGTGAGAGGATTATAATGCACCCTAACTGTTTGACGAAATGGCTGACAGAGATGTTATAGCCATACGACTATAATTTGCAGGCATGTTAATCTGGGAGATATTGACGAGTAGATTATTTTGTTTGAACTGATGGAGTTACAATGTGTGCTACTAATGGAGACTGCGATGTCGCTTTTCATATATTATTGCCAAATGGGCGAAGAAAGATTAGTACCAGATTTGTTCACGTATGGTGTCTGCTTTTGTTCTAGGAGAACTGGGATGAGTCTTTCTGGTTGTTTCTTGATATGTTAAATGCTGGAACTTGTTTCTTTATGTGGAGCTTGATTTCAATGTCTTTGTTGCTTGCTAGTTCCCTCGGTGACAGTCTTAACTCGTAACTAAGGAGAACAGTAGGTGGGTGTGCATCTGCGACCAACCATAGCATGAATCTTGAGAGAACAGAATTATCCTATAACTTCAAGTGTTCTGCATCCCACCTGGATCCTGGCCTCTTACCTTAGACTTAGCTAGCATTCATGTATGCAAAATGTGACAGCATTGAAGAATCTTGGCCTGCTTATAACGGTTCACACTAAGATGCAGTGTCATGGAATTATAAGATGTATATTATGGAAAGCATGGGATGGTAGATTTATTGATAAAATTGTTTGAAAGAATGAAGGAAATCAAATAGATTAACTTGCTTTGACCTCTGGTCTGCTTGTAGCCACGATGGTCTAGCTAGAAGAAAAGGTTTGTAAGTCTTTAGGTCCATGGAGACTATGGTGTTAAAATTGACACAGAGCTTTATCGTGTGTCATTCATTGATCTTTTGTGCCATTATGGGAAGGAGGTGGATATTATTACACAGATTGGAATGGAGATAATAGGTTCAAGTTCAACTCTTAAGATCCCTGAAAGGAGAGATCTTGCTGAAAGTATCTCTAAGGATCTAAGGCTGCAGGTCTTGCAGCTCTCTTCAAGGGTAAGTGGACAGGTTTGAGAATGTGAAAAATGCTGATGAAGGATTAGAAGTTCCATAAGAAGCCAGGTTTCAGTTCAGTATAAAAGTGGGCCAGATTTCTCGCGAGATAGTGAAGCAAAGGAAGTATTGAAAACATACTCTCCCTGCAACTCTTCCAGGCGTATCAGGGGTTAAGTTCCAATCAATATATAATCGATTAGGTGCTAAATTTCATATTAGTCTTAACATTATGTCGATGCTTTGATGAGAATTGTACTGTCACATTCACATTCTGAGCTAGACAACAACATTAGCAGTCAGTTCCAGGGGAGATATTGCTTTTCTTGATGCACATCCTGAATGTTACAAAATCTGCATATTATATACCTTACACACCAGACCTTAAATAGCTAACCCAGTCGATGTGGACTCTAAGAGAAATTATCTTATGATGTTGAGGTGCTAACATTTTAATATCTTTGTTGCCCCAGAAAGGGCTCGATGGCCGTGATCAATTGCCGATTACAGATTGAAGCGGAAGGAGACATTGACTCCCTGCAATATTTTCCTATGCAAAGTCTATCAGGCTTCAAATATCTTAGAATGAGAGGGCTGGCCGTTGATGTGAGTTAACTTGTTTCTTCAGACTTTTTATTTCCCTGTATCGATTACGATGACTATTAGTGTGAAGTTCTATTGTGGCATGGAACTAAGAAATCAACAGGTTATAATGTTTAGAAGAAAAGTAGCTTGCTGGTTACAAAATGTTTTCCTGCGAAGGCGGAGAGTTGCTGTTAATGAGTCTGCTTCCTAGGGGTATAATAATCAATATATATACCTTGTTGCTTGTTGCGTTTGTGCCTTTAGTTTCTTCTTTTGCTATTAGTAAAATTACTATATGAAGTTTTAAAAATATCACATGAATCATGATTGCTGTCTTTTGAAATTTAGAGCTCAAGCTAGTGGTGGACAAACCGAAAGATATTATTGACACATCGATCCTCAATCATGCTATCTTGCATAACAAGACTCACATAATCTATTTTTATGTTATAGGTACCTAGCCAGGCCTCAGATGATCCAGTCCGTCCATCATGACAGTGGTCTGTTGAATGTCGATATACTGTATCGCCACATGTACAATTAGGATTCTGTATTGTATCTTTTGAGCACCGAAAAGATATTAATCTTTTCAGGCTTCCTCTTGAGCTGTGGGGTAACCATGATAGCAGTGGGCCAATTAAGCTGTTAGCATATGCAATGTAACTATGTTTCTGAATTGGCAAAACCCAATTCAAATGGCTTGAATTGGATTTTACCAATTTGGATTGTATAACAAACAATCCCTAAACTGTCAAATGAGTGCATAACAAGAAACATATGGAGTATGCTTTTGATTTTGAATAAAGTACTTATGTGGAGCATATTTTTTCTTGCATCACACAGTTGATTGTTTTCTCTGCCTACTCCAACAATCTTCTTTCACAAGCTGTTGAATATATTTTTCCTGTGTGTAATTTGATTGAAGTCTTACATGGCTTTTCTCGATACTTTTTACGTGGGCAAAAATGATCATAGTAGTACTATTTTCCGCTATATCTTGTTTGTGCCCCTTTACTGTTTGAATATTCGTGGTGCAGACCGTAATTTTCTTGGATTAGGCATTGAATTTACTACTCGTGTGTGTATCTAACCTGATCTGAAGGTCTTTGTTGCAGCTGATAGATCTGGTCACAAGCAGTACAGTGGTGGCCCTTGCATTTACTAAAGTTTAAATGATGGTTTAATGACAGAAGTGCAAATAGAAAGCAAGTCACAAGATTGGCACCCTCACTTGAATGAATTTATGCAGTGAAATTGAAGTTTTACTACAATTATTCAATTCTAAGACTGCTATGGTACTGCTGCACCTGCATAATTCAATGGACTTGAAAGTGGATTATATGTTTGTAGCAATAATTTCTCATTAGGGACCGGGCAATAAGATTGCTGATGTTTTCATTTCCCTGCAAAAGAAGCATACTTATTTCTCCTTGGTTTAATTTTTCTATATGGGAAGTTGCGTTCGAGTGTGATTTCTTGGCTTCGAGAACGAATATCATGAAGGGTGTGGTGATGTTTCACAAAAGTTTGTTGCACATATTGTTCCTCTCCCATCTCATTATAGTTTGCTCAAAATAAAATTTCTCAACCAACAAAACAATTTTTACATCTAATCTCATCAAGTCCAAAGGTGGGTGATACCCCTGTCACTCACTAAATAGACGGACGGACCCACGGCATGCAATCAAGTTTGAGTACTCCACCATGCATAGTATATGGCTCAAGTGACAGATGTTTGATTTAGATCTTGAGTTTTCATCCAAATTCAAATGAATCCAACTAATCACCATGCCAAAAGTACATTAATGTCTTAATTAAAAAGATTAATAAACTACCAACATGCTTTTGCTTGAATTTCAAACCTAAAAACTCGATGCTTGCTATTGGCCTACATTTAAACTACACTTATTAAAAATCCTAGAAAATTGAACAACTTGAACTTAACGTGTCCATAGCCACTTGGTTCCTCGATGAGAACTCTGGTTTTTCAATTAATATATGTAATCCATAAAAGTCAGAATATGAAACTAAAATGAAATTGTACTGAAGTTGAACTTATCAGTTTGAGCTACATGCATAAGAATATGACCTATTCTCACGCGAACAAGTCTAAAAATTAACGTTAATTACATATTAATTAACATAACATGTGACCAATAACGTGATCCATAAATCTATTAAAAGTGGGAGGAATCTTGAAAAAAGAGCTATGTTATATAGGAGAGTTTTTGAGGTGAAAAATTAATATCTATTTATTAATTTATTTGGCTAGATAAATTTAACTTTTTCTCGAGAGAAAATTTTAAAGTTTCTGTTATATTGGATCGGAAAAGGTGGGATGTTCTATATTTAACCACAGATATTATATTTTAGTCACCAATTTTAATTTATTAAATAATTATAGCTACCTAATCGAATTTGGTGGAAGTAATAATTTATTTCATATAAAATTAGTCATTTAGCTCAAAATACATGAACTACCGAATTGCCATATATACAAATTCACACCACATCGCTCAAGGAAATTAAAATGTTTATATGCCATTCTTTCAAAACAGTCCCTAAATTCCTAATTAATTAGCCCAAATAGATTTACAAAAAATATTCATATGTGTATACAACAACACATACATGAATCAATTAAATTGTAGTTAAAATGATTTTATTTCGCTTTGTTGCTAACAATATGAGGTATATTCAGAATTGGTAAACTCCAATTAATTAGGAACATATTTATTGTACCAATCACCCGTGTTTAAGCCTGAGTTGGTACACAAATGATTGATGTCATGACATATTTAGAATTTTCGACTTCATACATATATGTAGTTATACAAACAAACTTTTAATTTTAATGTCAAGTATCAACAAACTCCTAAAAAAAGCATTGTAAGTGTTTTGATTTCCAGTCATTTAATTTCAATAAAATCATTTTGTTGAACAAACTTCTAATTTCATGATTTTTGTAGGTATAAAACCTAGCATAAAATCTAAATTTGACATTACAAGAATTGAAGCCAATAAAAAAATAAAAGAAATGTCATACTCTTCGTCATGGATCTTCCCAAAGATATGCTGACTGGATGCTTAGGTAACCATTTCGACTATAAATAGGATTCTATGTTACGGCGTGAACAATGATAGCTAGTGTTCTGCTTCAGTCAAACCATGCACTTTGATTCCATCCACATTTTGTTCTTTTATCATTCATGAATCTAATTCTTAAACACTATAAATAGGCCATTTCAATTCGATCTCATTATATATTATATTGAATTTAGTTATATCACCATTCTCATTATTTTATTTATACAATCCGCAATAAAAAAGCTTGGTCAAGAGGATTATGTACTCAAAAGTAGCCACACATGTTCTATTATAGCTACCAATTTCAATATATGCACATTCCACACTCAATTATTCACTAGAAAATTCTAACTAACGAATCGAATTACGTGGAAGCAACATTTAATCTAATGCAAGACTCGGCATCCTAATTTTTAACTTAATTGTTTTTATATTATTTTTTTCATCTTAAAGGTTCATGTATGCCTTAAACTTAAAGTACTCATGTGTTGCATCCTATAGTGCATGCATCTCCCATAACACTATAACACACACATTCAAAACAAGATGTTGGTTCAACGTAGAAATAATTCCTATTTTTATGCAATTTTGTTAACTGAATTAAGTGAATTCCTATTCTTATGTAATTTTGTTGACTTAATTTAATCTCTGCATTTTTGTTAAGTTCAACGGAAATTTGTAGCACATCAGAAAGAGATTCTAAAATAAATTTCTATTTTTTTGTGCAATTAGTTTTTATTTGACTTCTAATTTGCTCCATAAACATCCGGTTTGTAACAAGATAGAGAGTTGATACAATTATATCTTCTATAATCTTTTGAATTATCATATACAAATCCATCTTATATATTTACGCTAGACCGAGTCCTCTGAATTTTAAGTGGCATTTTGGACCTATTTATATCAAATTTTAATTAATAAAGCTAAATTTTAAAACATAAAATGATTTTTTATTTTTATTTTTTAGAATTCAAATGCTATATTAGAACACATTTAACGTTGATAGATAAAATATATGGATTGCAACAATGATATAATTTCAGTTTTTTTTGTGTATTTACATGCATGTCCATAATTTATTTACATATATAATAAAGTTAGTTCAACTTTTAGTTACTGAGGCAATATTAACTCCTGATCTTTAGCAGTCAACATTTTCATATATAGTCAGTTATGTTCTATAGTTAAGCACGATCCTACATGTGAGAAAATACAATGTATCATTTATCTTTTCAACATCACTAATAATTACGCCTCAAACTTTCAGGAATTCACTAAACAAAAGAAAGATGAACCATGTTTTACTAAGATGAACACATTTCAAACCCAATGTATGGGTTGTGCCCAACACCTTCCAACCAAACATAATCTTATCATAAAGGTTTTGATGTTGAAAAGTTATGTTGCAGACTGCATAGCGATAGAAATGATACCCGATTTAAAGTTGTAAGGTCAAGGTGACTGCAAAAAAGGCAAGAACGAAGAGATAACTGCTTTTTGTTTTGTTCGAGACCCGGTGATTAATTTGATCGGTAAAACAACTTATTTTGTGATGGATTCTCTAATTGATGTATGTCGAACCTCCATGCGATTCAAATATCTATATACTACAATCTTACTTAATCGATTGATATTTGTTTTTTAGCTTTATGAATTGTGACACCAGTGCATTTACAGTGGAATTATTCCAAAGATGCATATGGACTATTTGTGCAAGGTGTGTGTTGCGTATAATACAACACTGTGAAAGATTTCTATGTCTATTATAGTTATAACGACTGAGAGTTGATTTGGAATATTAAGATCAACATTTTATATATGGCGTGTGATGAATGATACTCTTCCAGTTCATTCTAAATTGCGCAAAATACATATTTTTAAAGATGATATTGTATCATGTTTGTCTTGATACTACTAAAAATATATTAATTTGAAATATTCTCAGGAATTACAACTTTAATTTGTTCGTTGCTTTTGTGCATGTATTAACTTCCTTAATTATGTCATGTTTATTGATATTAAATATACTTTGAAGTGGATTTGTAAATTTATGTAGGCGGTGTCAACATATGCATTTGTGTTCTTCGTTTGCTCATTTGGAAGCTGGATAATTTGGCTTAATCGATAAAGGATAAGCGGATATGATCCTTTGGAGCCTACTCAATTTATCGGTGTCTATATTAGAAGACACATGGATTCACAACAGATCTTTTCATGTGACCTCCATAGTACTTTTCATTGGATGGTATTAAGATGAATTTTGATGCCTCAATTCATTTACCAGCCGGAGTAAAATTCGGTGACGTATGTGAAACAATTCAGGTGTTGTTAACATTGTTGGATGAAGAGAAAGATAATTCTTCATATACATGATTCCAACTATGGCTAAATCATTGATTGTGCATGTGCAGTTTTATATGTTCCAGAATTGAGATTTAGGCACTTTTTTAATATTAAAAGAATGTGTTTTTGAGAATTATTTGTCAATTACACCACTGTGACACACCATCTCTACATTATGTGTCAATAGTCAAGAAATTTGATTGCTATCAAGCCTTTTCTATGTTTTTAATTTTAATTATGTTTCTAGACTTTATAATAAATTGGATCATACTTTGGCCCATGATGCTAGCTAGCCTCAATAGCTTTGATTTTTTTCATTGCCTTTAGAACACTTATTTTGTCTAGAAGAAAGATCATCTTAATATTCCAACATTTTAAATTACTAAACATCTTTTCATTTTTGTAAAGCTTAAGATCAAGTGGTATAAGAGATCAATGGTCTCTTTTATATTGTTTTGAAGTAGAAGCTAATCTGAAATTCTGAGAATGAACTTTAATAAATTTGCATCGCATATTTGCCCCGAGTCCTCATGATTATGAACCAAATTAGAAATATAAATTTAGAGAATACAATCTTATATATGGAATTTTCAAAGTCACTCATAATTGTAGACCAGGTATGTTAATTTCATGTAATGTCATAATCCCTTCGTCCTGAATTTAACTTCATGTTGATCCGTGCACAAATTTAAAGTAAAGTTAATAAATTATGAGAGATAATGAATAAAGTAGAAAATTAGAACCTACAGTTAATAAAGTACGAAACATTGTGATTGAAGTAGACCAGTACCCTATAGGTTACGGGTTTGATTCCCCGAAATGAGTGATTATACTCTCTGTATAGAGAATGGTGATTAGAAACTAGATATGCATCAAATGATAAATTATTTTTATCCAATTATTGTAATAGTAATATTATACATAAAAAAAAAAGATAGTGATTAAAGTAAGAGAAGAAAATTCTTTTCAAAGAAGGGAGAGTTGAGTTTGATATTGTGTTGCTGTCAAAATGTAATACTACCTCCGTCCCGATTTCAATTACTCACTGATTCGAACACAAGTTTTAAGAAAA
>JAYMSP010003741.1:0-18630 GCA_036897095.1 Plantago elongata
GGTAGCCTGCCCTTTTGGGGCTTGGTTTTGGCGGGCTGGTTCTGTCCGGGGACGGGGGTTCCCTCTTACTGACCCAGGGTTTCCAGAGTCCATTGGACGCTTATTGATCACTGGTGCATTACCGGTTCGGTTCCTCTGAAATTTATCTTCCAACTTCTTTATTTCTTTGAACTCTGCTTCCACTTACAGAACCTTTTCCACCGCTTTAACATAGCTGACGTGGTTAACTGATACCGCTTTAACATAGCAATTCTTCGAGTTTATTTATCAGTTTTCTTCTCTTTCAACTATTTTTCTCCTTTTGTTTTTCTCAAAATCAGATGGTGGTTCCTGAATTAGTAGTACCCTCAATCAATCAGCTCTCTCACCTTGTTAACGAAACTCAGAAGGTTACCGGTTTCACTTCAAAATTCGACGACATAGTTTCAATTCTCGACTCAATTAAGGCTGTCTTTGATGAAATACAGCTTCTCAACGATCAAATGGACCGCCCCACACTCAAACTGACGCCATCTCCCAACTACTCTCCAAATGGGAAAAGCTCCACCTCAAGTGTTCCAGGATCAAGAAGTGGGATTTGATCAATAAATGGCGCTACTCAAACAAGCTAACCAACTTCGAACATCAACTTCTCAAGGTTAATTGCCTCCTCGGGACAGCGCTTCAACTTTTAGTAAGTACCAGGATCTGTATCCACTTGGACAATTTGAATGGACAAGGGGTCTCGCAATCATCCGCACGCCTTCAGCGATTCGTCTCATGCCTTGAGGAGATGCCATTACTCGATGGACCAGCTGGGTAATTACTGCAAACATTGTTCTTCATATGATCTTCATTTCACTCGTGTATATATATATACACACATTTTGTAGTGATTTTGTTAATTACGAATAAAGGCTAGCTGTTTTACTTTGGTGCTTATGTTTTGTAAGTGGCAGCTTTGGTGTTGTGGTGTATACATAATACATGTCCTTGTAGGGATTTTGTTGTATAGGAATATATACTCTTATGTAGTAGTACTATATTAAATGAGATGAAGCATATGTCCGTGGTGTTGCTATGTTTCAGCAACTTCACACTGTGTATTGTTGTATATGAATATATACTCTTACGTAGTAGTACCATTTGTTTGTCTTGTGTCCTTCGCAATTTCGTTGCACTACGTAATGAACTGCATCAAGACAGATCATGTACTTGTGCAAATTTTAATTTCCCTCCTCGTTCAGAAGCACATCACTAAGTGTGCTGCTCTACCTATACTATAGAGCATAAAAGTCTGCTACTAAGTGTCTCCACGAATAAGCTGTACTGACTTTCATGTCTTTAACATGCTTGCGACGCCACGTGCAGTGGGACCTTCGTTTATATAGATGCTTGTTTTTGTTTAGGCTTGTTAGATGACATTAAATTCGATAGGCCACCACAGGCTTTGTTTTGTGTACATACATTTGACTAATTTCCGTGAGACGTTATGTGTGCAAACATTTGTACACGCTTACAATTTTGATTGTGCTGGGGGTCCTTTGCATTATTTTTGGCTTTGCTAGTGATGTGATCGTCTGTGGGCTTAGATTCTAGATTATTTGTCCTTCAATTACATGTAGCTGTACAGACAATATTCTATGTTTATGTTTCTTCTGGCTTCTGGCTTTCGCCTTTGTTTCCTGGGAGTGATCTTTAAGGAAATAGGTTAGCTCAGACCATGATGGGTTTTTAGTTACCTGTTGAGTCTAAACAGCAAGTTTTAGTGGAATAGTATACTTATTTAACTGGACCTTAGGGGGTAGTACTGAAGGACAGCCCGAGAGAGTATCCCATGGACTGCTACTTTCAGCTCCACCTCCGCCTCATCTTTCTATTTCCCCGTCCACTTAGCAATTCCATGCTCTTTCCTATCATGCCCTGCAGGCTTGCCGCATGTGACAAAGGAACATCCTGTATGCCTCTGATATTTTTTACTGTTGTGCCAACTCATATGATTAGTACTGATATGTGTAATAGTTCGCAGTCCTGACAAATTTGGTCAATGTCCACACTCTGAATTGTTTTGTGGTTCCATGTCCATGCACTTTTTTTTGCACCGCTGTGAATTTCTAATGCGGGTGATATTTTAATGCCAAACAGGAATATCATTTTTCTACCGCCCGTTCAATGAAGTCTCGTGGTAATGCACATACACATTTCATTTTCCAGCTGAATTTTTCCTTTCCTGTTTAATCACTCATGATTCTCGTTCTGCAGCCAGATACCGCATGCCAAAAGGACTGGCTATTTTCACAAATTCCATCGCTTCACTTCCTGCTCTATTTATTCATCGATCCGCAACATTTTGTTTCTCTTCAGCCACTGCTCAGAAACTTCTGGTCAGGTAAATGTTATGCTGCTTACATTTTTTCTACTTACTCTTATGGTTCATATATTGTTTAAATTCGTCTGAAATTCAACTTGTTTGTCCATCGTACTGGTCGGGTGTTTTGGACATGGAGGCTGGGGGTGAAGGATATCTTATAGTCTGCTTTTTACTGAGCCCATGAACTGGTATTTAGAATTAACCACGTAGAATTGAACACGAAAGGGAAAAGGAAGAACGGATGGCTTTTTCTACAAAAATGTGAAGTACTTTCCTTGTGTCTGTTCCTGTTTTGATCTTGATTTCAAAACTTAGGTCATACAACATGGAGTAGTTGTTTATTTTGGACTTCAATTTATTAAAGGATCTCAGTGAGAACATGAAGCAAACAGTATAAACAAACTGGTGAAGGATGTCTCTGTTTTAGTTACAATTGTTGTTGGCTCAAGGTAAAATAAGGTCAGGTTATTTTTTCGATTAAATCTTTGTAGTGACTGCAAACATAATTATGTTCATGGAGTATCAGGTTATCTTTGTATTTGATTCTCAACTTCTGTGCTTGCCTGGTTTCAATATGGTATGCATTTACTTGGTAATGACAGTGGAGTTGCTCGTTTTAAATTTCAAAGTTCAAAGCGAAACTTATCTACCCAGGTTTTCACCTTTTTTTTAGACAGATATATGATGTGGAGTGGGAAACATGTGTGTCTGTTGTTGCTGAATGTACAACTATCTGAAAACTTGGCCTTCATACAGCTGAAAAATTTCTATGAAGGCCACGACCTTGTGTACTTTGTGCAAGTATTTTTCAACTGCTTGTATTGTCAGTTCTAATCTTGGTTGTTTCTTTTGTATATGCTGGGATTGTATCCATCTGAGTTGAGCTTGAGATTGGATATTACCAATTCCATGATTGTTATTCTCCAGCTATGCTATTGGGTTCAAAATCCACCAAAGAGAAATGTACGGTAATTAACTATGCTCTTCCTTCAAGTCACTTCTCCTCGATCATACGTTCTCTAACCTACCCACCAGTTGCTTTTCCCAATTAAATACCTTAATCTTTTTTATGAAACGGCTAAAGGGTGACTCGAACCCGACCTATTGGTTGGAGAGCTGCGCTTCGTTCTCATTAAATACCTTAATCTAATTTCAAAAGTAATTTCTTTTAAATCTACACTTACTATCGAAAGCTAATATACGGAGTGCTCTTTTAAAGATTCATTATGTTTGTTATGGAAGTTGTGCTACTACAGCTCAAACGTTGGGAGATGAACAACGGAGATCATCTTATGGTTTTAATATTGCAACTAGAGTTTTGTATTCTCTATACTATTCCAAATCGATGCCAACATAAGAAATTTTCCATTTATGGTTTTAATATTGCAACTAGAGTTTTGTGTTCGTACACACACATATTCAAAAACAATTTAATCGGAAAACAAAAACTAAGAAATGAACAATGGAGGTCATCTTAGCACAACTCTTTTTATATGGATCTTGTGTATAAATCTAGAAGTTCCTCTTAAATATATTTTTTCTATTTCCCTGATGTTTAAGGATCTTCATTGATTTTTATTGTTAAAGGTGAAGAAACTATCAATCAACTTTTTTTAACTGTGTTTCCTCTCGCACCTGACTGATTTTAAGTGACTTAATTATCAGAATGATGATTTGTTTTCCCTCCAGAATTTGAAGAGACAGCTAGAATGTTTGTGCTTATTCGCTGATGGTTTATATCGATCGAGGGAGCTAGATATGATGTAAGGTCTTTTATATCGAATTGCCTGCTGTTACGTGTTTCGGGTCTTTTGACTGCTATAATACTATAGTGCGTATGGTCTAGATCTGTATTATTTTAGTTAGTGAGCAAACTCTTGGGCATGTAACTGTCTTGAGAGAAAACTATATCATTTTCATTTTTACCTGAAGCATATTTCTTGCAAATGAGATTATATTAGTATGGGGAAACCTCATCTCAATATACAAGGATTTCCTTCTTGAACAACCTCATATACTGAGGCAAATCACTTGCCCTGCTTCTTGTATAAATGGTTGTTTACTGCACTTTAAAGTTTGATGTATTGCTTCTGGATATTCTTACAGATAAAAACTTCTATCTACTTCTATGCTTTCATGTTATTATTCACCACCCATTTGACGATCCTATGTTTAGAATGTTGTGATGAGATGCTCATTGTCTTTTTGCTCTGTGGAACACCCATCCGCAATTTCTCTTTCGAGTTGTGAGTTTAACTCAGATGTGTCATAAACATTGCCACACGGTTACCAACAACTAATACTGCTATTATGGTTCTCTAGGGTCAAAATGGCCAATCCAAGGCAAGGTTTTTGAATCAGTATCTATAGAGCAAAATGTTGCAAAGTTTGTTGGTGACTGGAAACAGTTAAATTACAATTATATGAAGGCATATTCTGGTGATTTAGGCACTTGTAAGAGCAACATTGTGCTGTATTTTAGTATAAATTAGAAAATGAAGTTCTAAAAAAGTAAGTATTGGCATAAATGAGGAAAAGCTATTTTTATTTATGAGATATTTAGATTAAGATTGAGATAGGTCAAAATGGAATGTGGTGAAATTAATATTGAGACCAAGAGAGACCATGTAATCTAATGAAAATAAATATGAAATGTGTGAATTCAAACATCGTGTGTATAATAAACACACATCATATTTGCAGTACATGCATTCATTAATATTTTTATAGTTAAACATACAATTTAGTGATAAAGTATAGTGATAAAGTATGTGATGTTGGATTGGTGACTTTGATAGACGATTACTTGTCAAAGTTACTCTTAAACTTCAAATATATTAGAAATATATTTAAAAAAATGAATAATCTTTATTTATACATAGAGAAGACATGTAATACACCCTACCTTTCTTATATATAATCATTAACTTAACTTTGCAACCCTAACGAATAACATGCATTATAACCTTTTGTAAAATACATATATAAAAAATTTAGAATACACTCCACTCGCATAGCATAGCGTGTGACATTCTTCTAGCATATATAAAAGCAAACTATCTAGAGATAATTAACGCACAAAAATTAATTTAATTGTGACAAATTGAAATGATTTTAATATGTCATAACATTTAATATAAAAAGGTTTTATTAACTAATTATCATTATTTGATCCTCGATGAATTCTATGATTATTTAATTTAGTATCTTTTCTAAAAGAGTTATTATAAATTAAACTTGCTAGCTCCACAATCTTATATTTTTCACTCTTTATTATTTACCCATGTTATTACTACAAAATAAACATACATAGTATAAATAAGCAAAGCTTCAAACTTTCGTAGTCGAGTAGCAAGTTGAAATATCTCATAATTAAGAGGTCACTGATTCATTCTTCAAAATAGGTGATATTCATTCTTCAAAATAGGTGATATTATCCTATATACAGAGATCTATTTAAACTGATGATAAATATTTGATTAACTATTGTATCATATTAAAAAAATAAAAGCCGACAAAGAATAGAGATTTGATGAATGAAAGTGACGAAGCCCACTGGGCTTGTAAAATTTGCTCCAACGAAAAACTTGCCGACAAAGAATTGGAAACCAAATTAATCGTAGTTGAGTGTTAATTATGGTAAGAATCAAGAAAGGATAATTAGTTTTGGTAAATCTTACTCAGTTAATCTATTTATTAACTCTTCTGGTATTCCTGTTGATCATGGTACTACTACAGTACTACGCATCAATCAAATTTAAACTCTCTTCTTACTTTCTACGCACAATTCATCCTCGATCGCTTACATTATTTCATCATGGCGTCCTCATTGATCATTCCTGCTGAGTACGATGTCCACCTGCACGATTCATCAATGTTCGAAATTCAGGATTGCAAAGAAGTCCTCAAAGTCGAAGTCGCACGGGCACGATCATACAACATCCAACTCGACGACACTTTCAAGTTCACTTTCGGCCTTTCCTACACCGTATTTGCTCGTGAATTGCATGATTCCGACCAAGATCCTGAGGACTCGTCCATGGATTTTGTCGTGTTCGAAGACGAGAAGTTTATTAATGTTGAGAGATGGCAAGTGGAATATGAACGAAGCCAACAAGAAGAACTAAAACAAGAGATAATTGCTCTTTTTAACTTTACAGAGGATCTTGCGGAGACTTTGTCCGAAAACATAGTTCACTATGCGACTAAGGAGTACTCTGCCCGGAAAGCAGGTCACAAGATCTTTAGGTTGGATTTTAATATTTCTCTGATACACTATCATCTGCTAGTACCAAAAGCGAAGAAGAAGAAGAAGCAGCAGCAGCAGCAACAGGGTTATTTCTTGATCTGTTTGCTCCTCCTATGGTTCCTGCCACGGGCAATCAATCAAGTCACTCAAGCGCAAGAGGGTAGACGAGGATTCTGATCGCAGTTGCGTGATATGTTTGGACGATCTTTCAGAAGGTTGTGAGTCTGTTTCAATGCCTTGCTCGCACGTGTTTCATGGAGATTGCATCGAGGAGTGGCTGAATACAAGTCATAAATGTCCCATTTGTCGTTTTAAGATGCCTACTAGTTAGTCAGATTGATATTCGATCTTTGTCTTGCTAATTAGAACTAAAACTCGTCATGAGATTTTGTACAATTCATTGTAATGGCTTTGATTCGATTTGAATGCAAGTTTATTGAGTAGTAAATATTTTCTGTTTGCATATTTTGTTTCTGTTCTAATTGAACTAAACTTGCAAATTTGATCAATGCAAGATAGAAGTAATTAAATTAATCAGGAAGAGTTTAAAAAAATACAAGATCATGAAAAGACACAACCTAATATTGCAAAAAGTATGTACTACGTCATTCATAGTAGTTGTTCTCCATTATGCTCCAAATGTTAAGCCAATATGGCAAGTTTTCGGATTCATATTTCCAGTTTCAGCTTTGATTTGTACGAAAGGAATCTGAGCATCGTTAACGCAGTAAAATTGATCTTCAGTCATGGTTCTTATTAAGTTAATATGCTAGCCAGATAAGTGTGAGTCCAGATTGTATGTTTGCAATTACGTTTTTTACCATGTTCTTTTGGTTCATTCATTATTTCCCTGTGAATCCTGATACTCTGTGTTATTGGATGTTCTATGTTGTTAAAGTGAAATGTCGATTGACCGGTAGGTAGGTAACAGAGGCTTAGAGAATGAGGATTTGAATTTAAGTATCACTCAATAGTCAATACCATCTTTGTTTGATCGAATTCGTGCCCATGCTTATATCTGATCTTTTGATCATAGTTTGTGTTTGTAGTTCCTTAATGTTGTTTCAGTTGTTAATAATTTGTTGTGCTAATTCTACTACCTGGTTCATAAGTTGCAAATTTGAGTTTAATCATAGATCAAATGCAAAATGCAAGTAATAAAGTTAATTAGGAGAAGTTTATAGAAGATACCCTGCATATACCCTTTAGTTGTACTTGACACCATTGTCTGTGGAGGGTGGATCATGTTGTTTTGCACCTTATGGTGAAAGAAGCACCAAGCGTTCTTCACCGGAGTATTCAATGTGACAGGACTTCCGAGCAGTGGCAGGGTAAGTATGAGTCCCATAGCCTGCTTTCCTTGGAAGAAGGATCAGTCTTATGCTGTGAATCTATGATACTCCACTGCAACTTGAAGCTATTATTATGTTCCCTTGTTTATTATACAGTAACATGACTACATGAGCCATAGGATAACCGAGAACTGTTTATCCTAAACAAAATTCAGATTTATCAGTGTCTTGACGTATTCCACAATACGTTGAGCCGTTTGCTTCTGAAGCAACAGACCGTCGTCCAGCCTGGCCTGAAGATATGTTTTCTTCCTTGTGTTAGTTTGGGAAGATGCAATGTTGAAGATAATATGGAGAGTTTTGGGATTCATATTTCAAGCTCTAGTTTATGATCCTTCTGAGGAAATCATGGAGAGTAATTCAGTAGAATTGATCTTCAGTTATGGTTAACTTTTAGTTTCAGTAAATAAAAATCAAGGCGCAGGGTATATACATCATGAACTAACAACGATTGGATTTATGTGAATTTAGACATTATCCCGGGGCGTTTGTATAAATAACCCTAACTACTTCAGACAAATTTATACTTTGCTGCCTATGATCAAATTTACATCATCTATCTGTTTATATGAAATCAATTTGAGATCGTTTAAAATGACATATTTATTTATATTAAGATATAAATTAAAAACATTAACTATACCTATTTTATATCATTAGCTCTAAAATAAAAGTTTTTTATCATTAATTCTATACATAATAAATTTTAGACCGGTAAAGTTGTAGCTTGCATATTAACTCAAGTATCTAGAAGAAATTAGCGCTAGATGAAATTTAAATAAAGTTAAAGTGTGTATATTTCTTTTGATTTATTTCGTTACATACGATGAATTTCGTCGAGCACTATCGAGTATATTTAAGGGCGGCTCTCTTCAGGTGTAATTTGATATTTTTTCATAAATTGTTTAATATAAATAAATTAAATAATGAAGGGGCAAATTGAATTATTTTTTTCTTAAGAAGGGCAATAGATTGGGATCTGTCAAATTGGATACCCTTTTGAAGAAAAGAAGAAAACACAGAGAGAGGTTTCAAATGGCGGGCTAAAAGTTTGTCCTCCTTTTCAAATTCAGGTTCGCTTCACAGTGATTGCTTCTTCTTCGTCTTCTACTTCATACAATCAATCAGATGGCGGAGAATAGTTACCTGACACGAATGGCGGAAACCCTTATAGTTTGCGAGCGAGATATCCCAATTAACCAACCCAAAATCGACTCTTTACTTGCCAGTCGCCACAGTCTTCTCGATTCTGCCAAATTTAAAGCTCAGCAAACTGTTCAGCTTCAAGGTATTCAATTTCTCGCCCGATCGCTTATTTTGTCGAATCTGTGGTTAATTTAAGTCTTCAGGTATGAATGCCTTGATGTTTTTGATTATTAGGTTATAGAGGGTTTTCTGAAGTGTTATGTTTTCGCTTGTAGAGAAATTGGGGGAGCTTAAATCGGAACGAAGAGAAGCTGAGGATGCTATGGTAAAGGCTATTGCTGGTAGGCACTTTGCATTTTTTGTGTTTTCGTACTCGAAAAGTATTCAGTTTATGTTTGTGAGTGAGGTTAGCTGATTTTCCACGGTTTGAAATGAATGGTAACTTGAAGATTTTGTAGTTGTAGTTTGGCATTTATGTATTGAGAATAAAATTTCATGAAGCAGTTATGAGTTTGTTCATTTTCTTCCAAATATGTAGTGAAGAACCAGAAAGAGGGGAAGCGGATTGCGTTAGTGGAGTCCATCTCTGTTGCGAAAGCGAGAACTGAAGAGTTAAAAAGAATTGTGGAGGATCAGAGGAAGAGGAAAGAGGAATATGCAGCTATAATATCTCAACAGTCTGAAGGTGATTTGGTTGTTGTAAGCAACTATTTTTGTATGAAATGTCTAATGCCTAGATTTTATGGAAGAAATTTTAATACATAAATTACATAATGTAACGTATGTAGACATGCCTGCTGTGTTTCTTGTTGTATGGACTTTGCATGCTTACCTCATGAAATGCGTATGGTAGTAAGTATAACACTCCTAAGATCTTTTTATATTATAGTTATAGATCTATACAATGTGATTTTATTAAGCCAATGTAGTTAAGCTCAATAGCTCATGATCGTATGTGAAGAGTGAAGAAAGAGGTTAAGATAAAGAACTCGAATATCAAGGCACCCATGTTTTAGAATTGTATGATTTCAAGTTCTGATTAAATGTTTAAAAAATCTCCAAGGGGCTTTTTCTGTAGATCATATTCTGAAATTTATCAGCTATCCATTTCATATAAACTGATGTTCTTTGCTTGACACATCTCTCCAAGAAAGCTGCCTGTTGACCAATGATAGTTCTATACTGTAGCTATAATGAGTGATGTGCTAGATGGTGGTAAACTTGTAAAAGCTTCCCGATACGTTTACTGCATTAACATGTTAATGGACGTTACAATACAATGATTGATCTGATTGCATACATTTTCCCCTGCCCAAGTGTAGCTTTGGGAGCATTTGTGGAAAAGCTGAACCAGAACAAAGAACACAGAGAACAAATAGAAGAGGCAATTTCATGGTATAACAGTGTCCTTGGTTTCCGTATTGAAACTGGTCATGGTATGTAATTTCTGTGGCTTTCTGATAGTTTTGATGTATAACAATTTAATTTTTCTTGTTTACGAATTTATGTTTCTCATACTCTTTCTTTCATATGAAGGCGTGAAATTCATATTCAGAAATATTGACCAAGAGAATCCAAACAAGGAATATTCCTTCACCGTTCGTCATGAAAAAGAGATATACACATGTAAGGAATATGAATTTGGTTTGTTTCTCATTCGGTTAAACATCTTCCCATATAGATACTGCATTTGGATCGCCGAGTCCAATTGATCCAGCACTTATCAGCAGCCTATAAGATAAAATGTCAACTAATTTGACCTTTACTTTTTCCTCAGTGCTCGACTGTGATCCACAACTGAGTGGCACCAGAAAGCTAGTGAGTGAGTTAAATAAAACCAATGGACTATTCAAGTTTGTGAGAGTCATGAAAGAAAAATTCCAAGAATCTGCAGCTTGTGGTATGGCCTGTAATGCTATTTATATATCTTAATATCTTATTATGTACAACGTCTTTCGATTTAGCCAATTAAAAGTTGGTGTATCCACAACTGTAAGAAGATATAATTTTGTCATGCAGCCCTTTATTTTCAGTTTTTCACCACATATTGACATGGGTCTGACTCTGAGATGCTATGTGATTTTCCAGGAAATTCTTTCCATTGCTCGTCAACTAGTCAAGAATCTTCCATGATTTCGTTGTCTGCCCCGGCTGTTTCAGATTCAATCGACCACAGGCATGAATCTCCTTTGAAGGGAAAGGAACTTCAGCATGATGCTTCTAACACCACTCCAATAAAAGTTGGCAAAGACCAAGGAATTTTCTCTCCAGGATCTACCTCGTCTGTTCGCCGTTCTGCACGTCTGAAGGTGACTTTATAAGAGTGTGTGTGTGTGTGTGTGTGTGAGAGAGAGAGAGAGAGAGAGAGAGAGAGAGAGAGAGAGAGAGAACCCTGAGCAAGCACAAACCCTGCACCTATCTTGATATATAAATCTGCGCTGATGTTAAGATGCATCATACTGTTTATATGTCGAAAACTCGAAGGGAGATGACTATGTTAGGTTCAGGGAGGTTGCACATAACGCATACGATGAGAAGTGCTAGGATTTAAGTACGCTCTTGTCAAATTGTAATCTAACTGGAAGCATTTAACGTTTGCAGGCTAAAAAGTGAGATGGTTTTAATCGCATTTTATCTGTCTCCCTGCGAAATTGATATTCCAGCTTGCCTCCAGGGATCTATGTTTATTGTAGGAAATGGCTCAGTGGAGTGATAATGCACGCTACTTCTCCCTATTGACAGATGGATCACCCAAGGGCTCTTCTTGATATTGTGTCTTCCTTATATGTACTCCGCACGTCTCGTGCAGTTGTACATGATCTTTTATGATGTTTCTTGTCATTCTCGTTTAGGCTGGGTTATCTTTCTTGATTGCATTGATGGTGGTAATCTGGTAGAACATACTGAGCTGCTGGACTTGTGTCCTGACAGACGATTGTGTCCTTGATGTGACAATTTAGTTTCATGAATATCATCATTTTATGATTAGAAGATCAACTTGGTTTCAACTTTCAAGAATATCATCGTGTTATGAACATGCACTAATGTTAGTATGACAGAGTGAATAGAACCAGCTTCATTCATCTCATATACCATGACTTCTCTTTGCACCAACGAAGATCGCAAAGGGTCCCTCATAGAGTCATAGGTAACACATACCATGGGCTAGGCCGAGCTTTGTCTTCTGGACTCTGGACGGCCCTGGAACAGCTCATGTCATCCTTACTACTCCATTATTCTCATTGAGACTAACTGATGTGTTTGTACACAAACAACAAAATTCACATGAAAAGTATCTGGCTCAAGCCAATCAAACCAAACCAGCATAAAATTGCCGAGTTTGCTAGAGAATGATGAAATACTCCATTAACGTTTTATTTCCACAATGAATTCATATAAAGATTAAGGTGTAAGTTCAAACCTTTGTTCACTATTCGGATATCTAAAATAATACTTTATAAGTAACTCTTTAATAGTTCGAAAAGACCATCTAAGTATCATCGGCTTGGTTAGCCCTTTACCTAGACCAACTATCTAACACTCCATACGTTTTAGTTTGGATATCTTATATGGCCGGACCTAAGTTTTAATGCAACAAATTAATTATTGTGGATTAATTGAAAGTGAGATAGTGAAGATAAAGGCTGGAGAAACTCTCGTGAGAGTTTATAAAGTTCTATCCAGAAATATTCAACCGCACAATTAGTTATAACAATGCACAATTTGCAAATAGACAAAAATCTACAATTTATATACAACACCGCATATGAAAGACTCTCATAACTCTCACAAAAACTTAGAGTTTCACGAGTTTTTGTATAATGGTTGTGGGTTGGACACAAAAAATTTTTCAACCAATTTGGTCTCTCTTGATTATAATATAAAATTGTGGGATTTAAATATGGAACAACAAATTTAGAACATTCAAAAATGAAATATGAGATGTCTGAACTAAAATGAAGGAAGTACTGACGCGTCAACGTCAAACAACGCTTTCTAGTGAATTCAAACCATAGCCAATTAAAGAACTATATATAAGTAGAGCTAGTCCTATTTCTAATTAAATGTAAATGAATAGTTTTCGAACCCCTTTTTCCCTTTGAACGATTAAAACTTCTACATTCTTAAATCCTGAATACATTTTAGTAAACCCATTGTGAAATCATACTTATTAAGTTACTTCGTTTCATTGGTGTAGGGTACAACAAACTCAACCTAACACATTTCATTCAAAACTAATAAATACAGATTAAAATCAAACGTATCTATTCTAACGAAATCGATAATGTCATACTTAACTTCTTAAACATTTTGGATACTAGTTTGAACTCATCTTTTGGAGGGACCTAAATGTAATTTCGACAAAAGAAATACTCTAATCTCCCAAATTCCAATATACTCCGTCTCCCAAAGCTAAAACCCAAAATCACAAGGTTGAACTGAAGGTACCAATTTCAGCCGGAAATCATCCTCTCCAGTGCCAAATCCACAAATCCAAGAGCTTCTACAATGCCGTCGAACCTTGACGATGTAAGTTACTCTTATACGCATTCAATATCAGTTACGTTTTCGGCTGTAATTATTCTCAATTTCAGGAAGATGTTTTTGGTGGCGATTTTGCTGAAGGAGCTGCTTCTGCGAGAGTTCAAGGTTCTCCAACTGCTTGATTTCGTTCAAATTATTTCTTTGTTCAAGTTGTTGCTATTAATGCGGCTTTACTGATTTTAATTGTTTCATCAAGTGATTGCTAGTAACGCGGTTTTATTGATTTTAATTGTTTCATCAAGTGATTGTTAGTAATGCGGCTCTACTGATTTTAATTGTTTCATCAAGTGCTTGTTAGTAATGCGGCTTTTCCGATTGTAATTGTTTCATTAAGTGATTGCTCGTAATGCGGCTTTACTGATTTTAATTGTTTCATCAAGTGATTGCTAGTAATGCGGCTTTACTGATTTTAATTGTTTCATTAAATGATTGTTAGTTCTGCGGCTTTACTGATTGTTAGGTAAGAAGAGAGGCTATGGAGACTTGGAGGAGGATGATGATGATATTTTCGGCTCCAAAAAGGTTACCTAAATACTTTCCGTTCCGTTACGATTTAAGCTATGTTAATGTATAATTTTCTGCAAATGCTTCCTGTTGATTGTAGTTTCTGTTGAGTGGCTCTCTTAGGGGGTTTATTAATTGCACTTTCCAGCATACAAGTTCCCTATAGCGTGTTGGTAAATTTATATTTTAGGATATGAGTGTATGGTATCAGCGGGACGGGAATGGAGTAGCTGAATTAGTTGGTTTGTTGATTTTATAAATAAGAGTAGAAGACTGGAATTCTTGTTTTAGAACTGTTACTACAAACAATTTGCTAGATAAGGATATAAATGGGGGATGGGTAATCTCTGGATGTAGTCGTTCGTTTCTCTTCTCTCATTGTTGCTGACTGCATGTCATCTTATATTCTCCAACTCCTTGTTTATCCTTTAGGCTAACCTGAAAGTTGAAGAAACTGCACCAGGAGTGGCAACAGGGATGATTCTAACCCTTCGTGAGAGGTAATATTTTTTGTCAGATTAAAATTTATTTCTTCTGAAATCTTACATTTTTTAGTTTGAAACGGCCAAAGGATATTTGAAACCCTGACCTATTGGTTGGAGGTGAAGCATGTTACCAACTGAGTTGTGCTTCGTTGTCCTTTTGAAATCTTACATAATTGATAGGTTTATAGATCTGATTCATAAACAATTATTCCTATGGAAAAATATAATTATCAGTTGATGAGTACTTTACCTGGATTGCATATATCTCATGTGTCTGTCTCTTTCCTTATGTTTTGCAGTCTCAAAAACTGTGAAGAAGAATTCTCAAAATGTCAGGTGTATATCATTTCTCGTGTCAATTAGATTTCCCCCCTCTCACCTTTAGTTTTTTCTTAAAATTCCTTTTATCTGATGGTGTAAGTTACCTCTCTTACAAAAAAAAACGACTTACATTCTGGCATTTAACTTTGATTGTAGTAGATGTAGCCTAACCCAAAAAAAAGAAAGAAAGAAAGGAAGAGAAATAACATTACATATTTTATTTTAGGTCTGATTTGTTCTAGTCTGGCAACTGAAAATGACTAAATGGGTTTTGTAAATTTACTTCTTCTCTTCAGATGAAGCTTGAAGACTCGAAGTCTGAGATCCAGAAGTGGAGGTCCTCTTTTCAAAATGAATCATTCATGCCACAGGGAGCAATTCCTGGTTTGTTTCTTATTAACTATGTGTTTAGTTATTTTGTCATCATTAGCTATATAGACCGAGTTTTTTGCACTTCTTGATTTCCAATATTCATTTGAAGAAACTAATTATTCTATTGGTTGTCAGACCCAGCAGTGGTTGTGAGCTACCTCCAGTCACTCAGGTCCTCAGAGGAGTCTTTGCGGGAGCAGGCATGTATTTAACCAACAGCTTTGTGGAGCTGAAGTTATTTCTCATTGTTTTTGACTTTTTGTTTTAAACTCTATTTTGTTCTTTTTTTTATTAGGTTGATAAGGCAAAGAAAAAAGAAGCAGCATTTATTGTGACATTTGCAAAACGAGAGCAGGAGATAGCTGAACTGAAGGTAAGAACTAATTAATTTGTTTATTATTTCTTAGGCGTTGCTGTGAGCATGTTCTTCTTATAAATGTTCAAGTGATTGAAGAATTCAGATGGGGTGAAACATGTCTATATGGAAAAGCATCCACGGTCAATAATTCATAATAATGAATAATCTCTCAGTAGACCATTGTTTGATTTTGGAATACTTGCATACTAACATGGTTCCTGGACATGAATAAGGTGTTGAGTGCAGGGAAGCTTTGTCTATTTCCATGATTGAAATAATGTTGCATTTTATTTGACACATTAAGGGAAACTTTTTTGGTTGCTAATGGTCTTATCTCTACTCTCCATTTCCATTTGTTGGCTTTCATGTGACCTATTTTTAACTAATCGAAATTGTGCCTAATGAACTTGCTAGATAAAAAATTTCAGTGTTGGTTTTTGTTGACAGGGAGTGTTTTTGCCTGTTATAATTTATCAATGTGCTTACTTCTCAAACTTTCCTACAGTCTGCTGTACGAGATTTGAGAGTGCAGCTTAAACCCCCGTCAATGCAGGTATGCTTTGTATATAATGGATCTTCCTATATGATTTATATTATCATGTTCTCTAATTTCGGTGTTTTCAAGTATCTATGAAGGTTATACACGCAATAAAGATGGGATGTCGGTAGAAGTAATTTATATCACTTCAACACGTTGAAGTGGAAATTGGGATTGTTGGTTAGATTATTAAAACTTAGGAATTGATAAAATAATGAGAGAAGAAAGTGATTCTATTATTATTGTCTGCATATTTTATTTGGCTTCATTGGGAACAGTCTAAAACCCACCCACCTCTGTTGTTGTGGGAGCCTCTCTTAAGGCATTTGGGGAACACTGTTGATGAACAATACGCCCCTCCATTCCCTTTTCTGTATATAACATCACAATCTTGGCTATGAACCTTGACAGGCAAGGAGGCTACTGCTGGATCCAGCAATCCATGAAGAGTTCACACGATTAAAGGTGCTTGTTCGTAGGCTTTAAAAAATGTAATTGATTGTTAAACGATACAATGTCTACTGTTTGGTGGCTGTTAATATAGCCCTAAGGTTTGATTTCTTCTGAATAAGTAATCTGAAAAGCAAACTTCACTTGATGGTCTAGCATTGATTTACCCTCCACAGACATTATCGTTACTCTGTACTTTCTCACCTGGAATGACTTATTGCCCATCATGTGGTAGATGATATGTATAGTATCATTATCTTTTTGCTGCACAATGAGACTAAGGATATGAGAGAGGTCAAACTTGTGATGCATATATTTAGGTATAATGAAACATTTATCGCCAACTATTCTGACTAGGATCATTTAATGTTCAAATGTGATGTTTAAATTGGCCATTCCTGAAATTAAAGTTCATTGGCTATCCACTGGGATCATGTTTATTTTTGAATCCCTTCCTTTTGGTCGGGTCTGTCTATTTTCTTTACATATGTTTATAATATGGCATTGTAAGCTAATTTTTGCTTCAACTTTTGTATTATTAGAATTTGGTGGAGGAGAAGGATAAGAAAATTAAAAAGTTGGAAGACGATATAAATGCAGTCAGTTTCACTGCACAAAGTAAAATGGGGAAGATGTTGATGGCGAAATGCAGGACACTGCAGGAGGAGAATGAGGAAATTGGTAACCAAGCTAACGAGGGGAAGGTAATCAACTCCATTTCACGAATTTATCCTTTCTAAATTACTATTATGTGGGATAAATCATGAATATGTGCTGTTTAAAATATAGTTATGCCAATGAAAATTTCTGCCTGTGTTTCTAAAATTCACAAGTGTTGCAAAAGAGAGATTTCCATAATTTCCAAAAAATGAAACGTGCTATCTACCTTGTAGTTTATTATAGGCATCATACTTCAATTACGTTATGGATAACTGATTATGACTTCAGATGGAAACTATGACCAAGTCAATATTTACCTTCTTGTAGGCATTGTATTTTACTTTGGTTAGGGATTACTGATTATGACTTTAGATGGAAACTCTGAATAAGTCGATAATTCACTTCTGGCCCCGGTATCTTCAGGTTATTTGTCTTTCACAAATCTTGTCTAATTAGGTGTTTGTAATGTATAAGCACATATAGACAACGAAGCGCAGCTTAGTTGGTAAGACGCTTCAACTCCAACCAAAAGGTCGGGGTTCGAGTCACCCTTTAGCCGTTTCAAAAAAAAAAAAAAAAAGTATAAGCACATATATCGGTGCACTCGTTTCTTCGTTTTCATGGAAAGACTCCAATTCTTGATGATCCTTGTGGAGCAGGATCTCCTTATTGGGGGATTGAGAGATTTATTTGGGTTTCAAAAAGTCATGGACATAAATGAATTTTTATGAAAATCCTGATGGAAACTGTGGAATTTCTGCTTCTGCTTGGCTGTATATAATTCTTTCCTCACAAGTATTTCAATTTCATGTGGATATATTTCAAGAATTTGTTAAAAACTAAAATGTGAAATTACCTAGTTTATATTATAATTATAAGCATATGACAAAAATTGTATAGGACAGTCTTATTGTATCTTTAGGTTACTTTTACTTTATAAGTCTTGACCATTTAGGTGTCGTGATAAATAGGCACAGGTTTATTTTTGTGTTTTCATGGCGAGAATATAGTTTTGATGATCCTTGTGGATTAGGCTCCCCTAAAATTGCTTTCCTTATGTTGGTAATTACTCTAGTTCGATCAGAGTGATTTTCTAGCTTCACTGTTAATAATGTCAACCAATTGAATTGTGAAAAATAAAACTCTGATGCATTTGCTTACCTGTTCCTGTATATTAACTAGAACTTATGTGAGCATGACAGGCATAAACTGCTTCTCAACTTTCTGATGACTTTGTCTTGTCACTAATGCTCTACAGATAACAAAATGAGCACCCTATATATATATATATATATATATA
>JAYMSP010003742.1:0-18627 GCA_036897095.1 Plantago elongata
CTGCGCGATTCCCCCCCCCCCCCACTTCCCATGGGGGTCTAACACTCTCACAGATAGCCAACCACCTGGCAACCAATTCCATGAAGGAATGCCAAAGAGAAGGGTCCAAACTGCCATATAGTGGAGACACAACATGACTCCAAAGGCTAAGGTACAAACCAACCTTGTCTAAATGAGATTGATTTCTCCAAACACAGTCGACTTGACCAGGGGCTAGCTGGTCATCTAACCTAACTACCGCCCCACCCCCAACCTTCCCATGGGGGTCTAACACTCTCACAGATAGCCACTCACCTGGGAACCAATTCCATGAAGGACCGCCAAAGAGAAGGGTCCAGACTACCACATAGTGGAGAGACAACATGCCTCCAAAGGCTAAGGTAAAAACCAACTTTGTCTAAATGAGATTGATTTCTTCATACACAACCGACTCTTGTTCTCCTCAGTAGCAAGGGACAAATCTGAATCAAGCTTAGCAACTCTAGCTGCCTCACACTCAGTCACCTTCAGCTTCACCTTAAGCGTGGCCAATTCCCCTTGTGCTTTCTTCTTGTCTCTTTGCTCACTCATCAACTTGCCTTCCAGACGAGCTTTGTCCCTTGCAAGTATGGAGATGCTAAGTCCTCCTCTTCTTCTCCTCCCGAGCAGTAGCCAACTTAGCCTCCAACAGGTGTACAACCTTGCCCATAAACCCAACGACATTCAGAACCTACAAAAATACACCTCTATCAGTCGCATCATGATACAAAACATAGAACAACACTAAAAGGTCGTGAAACTCACCTTGGCACTTTGCCCAAGAGCATAATCTGTCAAATGGGTCACTCCCCCCTCTAACAGTCGATCAAGATCGTCTAGCTTTCACACCTCGCCAGATTCAAGGGTCAATGTGCCCGACTCATGGGAGAAATGATTGACATAAACATCAATGTCAATAGCCGACGGAGAGTCGTTTGACGCTGCACCATGTGCCCTCAACAACGGCCTAACTACTCCCTGCCTAGACAAGGAAGATATTGTAGAAGCCTTAGAAAAATTCAGCGGAGCCACATCTCGACTGCATGCGCGAACACTAGACAAGCTGCCTGCACGAGTGCCTGAGGAACCACATGGATGGCTGCTAGATGGACGGGTTGGCTGAACCCCAACCGGACCATCTTCCAACTTAGGACCAACCCTTCGTCTCTTGGGACTACTATTCAACACCTCATCAGCCTTAGACATTCGAATCGTTGTCACCCTTAGCACCTTCCTGGCATACTTGTCACCATCACCTACAACGCGAGAAACAAACACGATCAGACTAGAATTCTGTTGGTAAACCAAACACCGAGCAGGAAAGAGCACAACTTACCCCCAAACTGACGAATGACACTCTCCCAAAAGCTAGCCCCCTTCAAAACATTGGGATGTAAGAGTCCGTCGCATGCCCTCTCTTCGTTAGACTTGTATCTAATACTCCTGACCATAACAACCGCCTCCTTTAGCGCATGATCCTTGTCATAAGCATCTATAATGACAAGAAGGCAACACTTAAACTTATACACAACCAAACTCAAGACAAGGGGTAGCAGCCCTTAAATACACACAACCAGAAAAATTCAAAGCTTACCCATGGATTTCCAAGACACCGGAACCCCCTCACAATCAGTGGATCCAAACACTCTCCCCTTGCTCACTAGAAAGTACCTCTCCTTCCAGATCCTATCAGGAGAAGAACCTGTGGAGACCAAGCCTTCACCCCGGCTCGGGTTCAACTGGATTCGTCCCTTGTCGTATCGCACCTCCCTAGCCGTATAGGCACAACAAAAGACATCTGACGAGAGCTCTAACCCAAACCTCTAACCAAGTACAAGCATCACAAGAAATTTTTTCCAAGAATTTGGTAACAACTGACTAGGTACCACTCCAAGACGCCTGAGAACATCAACCACTAACTGGGGAAGAGGAAGTCTGAGACCATCTTAAAGACATTCTCGTAGAGGTAGACCATCCATGGAACCTCTCTGTTTACCCTTTCATCCCCAACATGAAGGCGAGACATAGGAATCTCAGGGACCATAAAGACAACCCTCAACTTTACCATATGAGTCTCAGTGAGAACGGATGTCGGGTTCTGCAGTAATGTGCCAGCCGATTCATCCTCAGATAGAGGGGAACCTTCACGATAGTTATGCACATCCGGTCCAAGCGACTGAAGATGCATAACAAAGGCGCTAGAGGTTCCTTCCATAGTATGCCTACATTCAAACCCCAACAAGAGAACTCCATTCAAAATCAAACTCTCCGACCACATCAATAAGTATGCCAATTAAAATGCACAGTGTATCAAAGACAGTCTATCAACAAGGTGGCACAACGACAATCTGTCAGCATGATAGCACAACAACAGTCTATCAACATGATAGCACAACGACAGTTTGCTAACATAACGACACGACGACGGTCTTGCTAAGCATGTCAATACTACAATTGTCTATCATCATGACGGTGCTAAAACAATCTATTGACATGTTGACATTACAACCTACTAGCATAGAGACATCACAACATACATATCACTAGAAAACAAAACCAAACGTTCACCATATATTCATGTGCAAGAAGAAAATATGCAAAATTTATATCCAATCAATTTTCACCGGACATCGGTTCATACAACTTGTACAAGAAGAAGCATACTTGTGTCCACTCGACACTACATAGTAGGAGATCAAATCTATACATTACCCGAAGAAAGCAAAACGACTTACAATATGCCTAAGTAAGTCTAAAGCACTCGATCGAGGCTCCAAATGAGATGATAGCACCACTCTCCTAATAGCAAAGTGAATCCAAGCTCGAATCAGGTTTGGAGAGTAGGAGACGAAATCTGAATCGAGAAGAAAATTTGGCTAGAAGATTGAAAAGTCGACTTGTGACTTGTGTAACCTGGAATAATGAACTAGATCTTGTTTGGTTTCCATATTTGAGACCAAATTCAAATTTAGGGTTTTTAACTTTTGACTCTAAACAAAAATGATGATGCAAATTTACACTCCAATGAGAGAGCCCCCATATCTAGTAGACGTTGCACGACTCGTTACCCATGTCTAGTAGACGTTACCCAACTCATTATCCATGTCTAGTAGATGTTGCCCGTCTCACTACCCATGTCTAGTAGACATTATCCGTCTCATTATCCATGTCTAGTAGACGTTACACAACTCGTTATCCATGTCTAGTAAATGTTACACGACTCGTTATCCGTATCTAGTAGACGTTGCACGACTCATTACCCATGTCTAGTAGACATTACACGACTCGTTATCCATGTCTAGTAGTAGTTACACGACTTGTTATCCATGTCTAGTAGACGTTACCTGACTCGTTATCGATTTCTAGTAGACGCTGCTCGTCTCACTATCCAGGTCTAGTAGACGTTACCCGTCTCATTATCCATGTCTAATAGACATCTCCATTTCATGTCTAATGGACATCATCTAACACGTCTAAGAGACGTTACGTGTCTAATAGACGTTACATGTCTCATAGACATCTCCATCTAATGTCTACTAACATCCTCCAACACGTCTAATAGATGTTATGTGTCTCATAGACATCTCCACCTTATGTCTAATGGACATCCTCCGACACGTCTAATAGATGTTACATGTCTCATAGACGTTACATGTCTCATAGACATCTCCACCTCATGTCTAATGGACATCCCCCGACACGTCTAATAGACGTTACATGTCTAATAGACGTTAAATGTCTCATAGACATCTCCACCTCATGTCAATGGACATCCTCCGGTTCGTCTAAATAGACGTTACACGTCTAATAGAAGTTATATGTCTAATAGACGTCACATGTCTCATAGACATCTCCATCCCACGTCTAATAGATATACTCTGACAAGTCTGATAGACGTTACGTATCTAAAAGACGTTATATGCCTAATAGATGTTAAATATTCAATAGGCATTTCAATCGCCAATCAATCAACCGTCCCCTGGAAAACCGCTATTTCACAAGATATTAGGCTCATTCGAGAGAATCGAAACCTCCAACCACGAGTCGTCTGCCCGATATAAGGCAAGCATGGCTTGTCTGACATTAGAATTCTACTCTTCAACTCAAGATACTCAACTTTAAGAGTGGGGGACAAACTGTATTGGTCAAAATTCGTTATTGTCTACTAGACTAATGGGTTGATCAACTAAGGCTATGGTACAATCCATATCTCACTGACAAATCCATCTCGATTACCTTCATATGCGAGCTGGACTCTAAAGTTCGACTAGCAGACCCATCCGGCTAAGCATTCAGTCGATCGACCAACGCTCAAGCAGTCAGTCAGTCGACTGACGCTTAAGCAGTCAATCAGTTGATCGAGCTCTCAGAGTATCAGTCAGACGATAACGTTGTCAGGATGTTAGATAGTCGAATTAACAAGCTATCGACCATCAGTTAGCTCCTCTCACATGGTTAGCTAGCCAATCGTCGGTAACCACCGCTCTCTGGGGAACCGTCAACATGATAAGTCGACCACTATCATCTCTCTCTCTCTCTCTCTCTCTCTCTCTCTCTCTCCCTCCCTCTCTCAATCAATTTATTTATTCTCTACCTGATTACTAACTTGAATGTCCGAGTCCCTACGGTCGGTACCACACCGGTGTCACCTTGGTACCTTACGTCTCTAGGTTTGTTACTTGTTGCTTTGCATGTCGTCGGTGCCCAATTCATCAACCTAAATTTAATGGTAGATTCTAAGCGTCTACAATACTCACTCTACTATCAGAAAGCACGATCAACAAGTAAGTATTGTAGTCTTCTCATATTGAATAGCATAATTGTTAGTTCTGCAAAATTTTCAAAATACCTTTTTCTCGGGTTGCATAAAAAGTATCAATACATAAGCTTAATACACTTGATGATATTTGATTGAAACCAAGAATAGGTGAATAAAGTGTGGAAATTTGAAATATATCAAACGGTTGAAGTTATCACAACAGGTGAGCATGGATCCAATCAAAGCCGAGAGATTTAATAACTCAAATTTGGTTCAGGGTTTAAAACAAACACCTGGTGTGAAAACCCATGTATAAAATATAATTCATAGTGTCCTACAATTTAACCTATAACAATTTAGAGCAGGAAGAAAGTTGAAAACATACCAGTGACAAATGCTTCGGCAAAGAAAGAAATTATGAAGACGAACCGTCTCCAATTATTAGAAACATGTAAAAAGAAGTATATGCAATGTGATGTAGCATAACATAGACTTGGATTGGGAACAAGACGAGACTGAAACGGGAAATGAATTTGCCGGAATTTATACAGAGGAAATGTTGCTACTAAACCTGGGGTTTTGGCATGACTGTATTGAAACCAAATTAATACTATATGACTTTATTATTTCTGTTATATAGTTCTCGTTCAAGGTCATCGAATTTCATCTTGGATGTTTTGTATTAGTTTCTGCGTTAGATTGACAATTAGTTTGCTATCGGAACAAGACAACTTCAATTATTGGCATTCGATTCGAGTTAATCTATAAAATGATTGTTTAGGAGTTTTCTGTTATTTGTCAATATCATTCTTTTTTGGGCGAATTACAAAAGATACCCCTTACAAATTTGCTAATTTCACTTTGGCCCCTCGATCTCAAACAATTACACTTTGGCCCCTGCCATTGACCACCCCTCCAGCATCAGCATTTTCTCTGTCCTACGTGGAATTTTTGGACGATTCTAATAAAGAAAAGAGAAATTAAATTTGACAATTAAAGAAAAGAAAAATTGTATTATAAAACCCAAAAAAACCTTTCCCTTTCCAGTTCGGTGGTCGGAGGGAAACCTTTCTTCCCTTTTCTTCTTTGGCCTCCAGTTCGACTACTTCGTCTCCTACTCGACTTTTGTTCCTTCTTCTTCGCGTCGTTTCCTTTGTCGATCGTTTCTCCCAAATCGATCCCCAGCTTCACGCAATCTCAAATCGATTTTGCAGCCAGGAGATTCGCCTGGTTTTGAATTTGTTCGAGGCTAGGGATCGGCGAGGCATTGATCAGAGATTCTTCCATCCCTACACGAACGATGGCGGTGGAGGAGAACGAGTTCTTTGGTGCAGCGTTAAAGCCGTACAGGAAGAGTCACCGGATCTCAATTGCATCATCTACACCGGCGATCACGACGCATCTCCCTCATCTCTCGCCGCTCGTGGTGTTGATCGGTTTGGCGTCAAATTGATCCGTCAGCCAAAGGTATTGCTGTTCCTAATTTGTTGAGTTCGGATTGAGAAATTTTCGACTCTTCTATTTTTTTGTTTATATTCCCTTTGTCTGCTCTGTTATTGGTTTCAGTCGAGTCTTTCTTCTTCTTCGTCTCTTCTATTTCCGGTAACTTAACAAACAATAGGAGAAGGAAACTGCAACCACCGGAATTTGAAGCGAGTCGTCGCCCGTCCCCCTTCACACCTGACTCAAACTGGGACACGCCTAACTCACCATTTCCAGCCCTGGAACATGACCCATCGCTTGAAGTTGAGCAACACAGCCGGTTTCCCTCCGACCACCGTATGACTCCTCGTTTCCGCCTCTCTTCACCAAGAAACTCGTCTTTTCTCAGCTCGCCAACCTAAGTTTGAGCTCTCTCCACCGCAAAATATGTTCAAATCAAAGGAAAAAGGAAGAAAGAAAAAGGAAAAAGGAAAAAGAAAAGAAAAGAAAAGACATTAACCCAAATAAAGAAAAACAAAAATGAAAAATAGTGGATGGCATTTTCGTTATTAACTCGAACTTACCCCTCCACATCAGCACCATGTCAATACTCTCTCTCCTCTTCCGTTGGCTTTTGGACCTATTTGTAATTTTTGAAATCGTTCAGTACAAATTGTCGGACGATTCTGTAATACTTTAAGATCCAGGGACGAAAATGAAAAGAGGCGATATTTAAGGGTATCATCTATAATTTTCCCTTCTTTTTTTTTCTGTCAATTACTGGAGTTTTTTTTTAAATCACTTAAACCTTGTGTTGTTATTGTTTTCGGTTGTTAGCTATTGTGTTGTTTGGTTGGTTCAATGTTAAGTGCTTGCACATGATAATCAACGTAAAACGTCAAGTAAGAAAGGATTATTACACGAAACATATCCCACTTTAAGTTATAGAAAGAAACTATATAGGAGAGAAAATCACACGATTCAAATAATATGGAAAGGTTTGGGGTTTTCTAAGGTGTTTCGTATTTAAACGTTTCATTCTCATTTGAAAACAATAAAAAAAAACATGTTCATTTTATTTCATTGAGCTGAAAAATGAAAAGATTTTAATATTTGTTGTTCAGTTTAGGCTTGAATTTGAAGAATTCCAAATAACTTTTAGAGTTTAAATGTGTTTTCTTACCTAGTAAGATACTACCATACCATATGTTTAAAAGTGGATAAGCTATATTTGGACTTCATTTTGTGAATAAAGAATTGAGAATGAGTGTGTGACAATGACAAAAGACAAAGTTGAAGTGCGGAATCCTTTTTTGGTGTAAATAAACTATAAAATCACGGAGCACTGTTATTAGCCCTGTCCAGATAATGCCCACTTGAGTTAACGATAATCAACTTTTTGACAAAATTGTAGCAAAGCAAAGCATCCCATTTCCCAATCATGACAAATTTCAAGAGTACTGATCATTCTCATTTCTTCATTTCTCACCAGAAGATTGATTTGATTTGATTTGATTTGATTTCCCACTGCTGTATCTTTACCTTTTCTGTTTGTAACAACACAACACCAGGGAAGAATTAAACCTCTCAAGTTTCTAAGAAAGCAGCAAATATTATAACCAAACAGAAACAGAATCATGGAAGTAAAGCTTCTTTCGATCATCATCGTCATACTGGCAGCAGCAGTTGATGGCATGGGTGAATATATCAGACCTCAACCTCGCAAAGATCTTCAGTTTCCATGGTCTCACAGAGATTCTTCCCAGCCCCAACAGGTTGTAACCCATTTCTATCTAATTTTTCTTCTTCAATCACCTTTACTGTTTCACTTCACTGGCTATCATATTACTATTTCTGTTACACTGGCTTGTATTTGTTAATATAAATGAATAGATTACACACCTCTTTACGAGTTCGAGGTTTTAGATTAATTGTGATTTGGGGTTATGGAAGACTCATTCTTTTAGCTATACTAACCTGTGAGAAATAAAATTTTAGTGTTTGGGTAATGGGTTAGTTATTCTTGTTGGGTTATTCATACATGTGGTCTTGCTTTACTTGAATAAAGCTATGCTGCCTATGCATATAGTAGGTTATTGAGTTGAGTAGTGACTGATTTTTGAGCTGATAATGTTGTATTCTTTTTTATATACGATGCTGCTTTTTTCGTGGTTGAATCTATACATAATATCCAGATCATATGTGGTTTTATTCTGTTCCGGTGTTTTGAGGTGAGTAAAAACCGGATCTTTTGTCTAAAGATTAGGAAAAAACTACTTCGTTCTGATTCTAGTGTGAGGTAGCCAGGAAGGGGACTTTGTTCTGATTCTAGTGTGAGGTAGCCAGCTAGGGGATTTGACGAATACTTGGGTGGTGGTCGTGGACTCGTGGTTTTTGCTAACTTTATGCCAACTGAAGCTACAAGCCTACAATGGTGCTAGATTTTTGAGAAATAAGTACGTATGGGCTTCTGATTGTAAGTATGATTTTGAGAATTTGAGTTGTTTTAAATTGGTCGATTGCAGGTTCATATCTCCTTGGCGGGAGATAAACATATGCGAGTCACATGGGTTACAAGTGATAAAAGTGCTCCTTCTGTTGTTAACTATGGAACATCGCCCAATAAGTACACCTCCAGCGCTACAGGAGAGAGTACTAGTTACAGTTATGTACTGTATAGCTCCGGACAGATACATCACACGGTCATTGGTCCACTTGAAGCCAATACCACCTATTACTATCAGTGTGGGGGAGAAGGTCCTGAGTTTCAACTAAGAACACCACCGTCCCAGTTCCCTGTTACTTTTGCTGTGGCTGGTGACATGGGTCAGACGGAATGGACCAAATCAACCCTGGACCACATAAACAAGTGCAAATATGATGTTCACATGCTTCCAGGGGATTTGTCATATGCTGATTACATGCAGCGTAAGTGGGACACCTTTGGTGAGCTGGTGCAGCCGCTTGCTAGTGCAAGACCATGGATGGTGACTCAAGGGAACCATGAGAAGGAAATTATACCATTATTTAAGGATGGTTTTGTGGCATATAATGCGAGATGGAAGATGCCGTATGAGGAGAGTGGATCCAGTTCGAATTTGTATTATTCGTTTGATGTGGCTGGAGTTCATGTACTCATGCTTGGTTCATATACAGATTATGATCAGTATTCTGATCAATACCGTTGGCTAAAGGTCAGTTCAGTGTTCTCCTTCCTTCTGTTTCTGTGACATAAGATGCTAGTGCTACATAAGATGCTAGGGCCACTGGTCCGTTATGTGGAGGAAAAAGAAATTGGTTTTTTTTTTACTGGAAGAGATTGTCTTTTAACAACTCAGTGTTTTATTGGAAGATAAATTAGCTTAACATCATCAACCCAATTTCTACCATCAAACTATTTTTTGTCTTCTACACATCTAACTTGGTCTCTGACCAAATACCTTTTATTTTTGTGATTTATCATCAACCGTCCATGGATGGTTCCGTCATGGGCCAGTCTGGCTGGCAAACCCAATCAATTTGGGCAGCCGCCCTGATTTATTATGAGTCAAATTGCTGTAAAAGATTGAATGATATTCTCTATGAATAATTCTTCATACATGCATTATTTCATTCATAATTATCTCAATGGTGTTAGGCTATAATGGATTGTTCTTATTTATCTGTTTTCCCCATTGAACCTTGGTGTTAGGCTGATCTTTCGAAAGTTGACCGTCAAAGGACACCGTGGCTCATTGCACTCCTCCATGTTCCATGGTATAACAGCAATAAGGCTCATCAGGGTGAAGGTAGTGACATGATGGCTTCCATGGAACCATTGCTCCACGCTGCTGGTGTTGATGTGGTGTTTTCTGGCCATGTTCATGCCTATGAGCGCTCTGTATGATTTTAACTCAAAGCTTGATTTATTACTAGTAATTTTGAGTATTTGATATTTGACTCCTACTTATTTAACAGACACGTGTTTATAATGGTAAACGGGATCCATGTGGAGCTGTTCACATAACAATTGGTGACGGAGGAAATAGAGAAGGTTTGGCACACAAGTAAGTCCTATTTATGACTTAATTTGAGTTACAATGGCTGACACAGAAAACTTTTTGTAGTAGCGTAATTTTATATGAGTACAGCCGATTGTTGAAACTAAATAAACTGGTGTATGCAAAATGAAATGAAATCTATCTGTGGGTCTTTCCTAGCAGTCGTCTCTGCACTATTATTCTTGCTGGCTAATCCTGGAATTTTTATGTGGAAAATTATGTTTATTGGAATTTGAATCAACTTCCAGGTACATGGCTCAGCCTGATTGGTCTGTGTTCCGTGAAGCAAGTTTTGGTCATGGTGAGTTCAGAATAGAGAATGTAACTCATGCCTTCTGGAGCTGGCACAGAAACGACGACGATGAGCCAGTGAGGTCAGATCAAGTATGGATACCATCACTTTTTGGTTCAGGCTGTATGGCTGAAAAGAATCTTAAGCTAAGGGAAATGCTCATATATCCTAAGAACTAGTGGTCAGAACCTTGTGTGTGCGTCGTACATGGATGTGGTGCTTATGTATCGAAGATATCTACAGCAGATTGTTATCGTAATCTAATTACTGAACTTTTCTTCATTCAGCTCTCTGGATCAGGTTTTTGTTATGCTTCAAAAGAGAGAATGGGATGTTTAATCATAGGGAAACTGAGAGAAATATGAACTTTCAATGGGATTGAAATGTTTCTGGTACTTTGGCAATATATATATATTGTTGGAAATTATGAAGAAAAAGTGAAGCGAATAATGCCTTTGAGGTGTATTTACATCGAAATTATTTTTTATTTATTTTTAATTAACAAGATAATATATATATATATATATTCTGTAAGAGCTTCGGATTAATATACTATTTGACCAAAATGTACATTGGATTAGTGAGGAATAAAATACTCAAGTTAGAAGGTTGAGTGGGTTTGCTCACACTTTTGAGTCTCTAGTTTATAATATATTAGCTCCTACTTGGTGTTCAAGTTTTGTAGAAGGTAAGTTGTGTGTAAATTCTGACCAAGTTCATATACGAAACTAGTGGACTTGTATGTGAGTAGGTGCGTGCGAATCTCATACACAATTGTTGGAATCGAGTCAAACTCTAATGGGTTACTGTGAGCTAAACTTTTGTTGGTTCAACTACTTCAACTTTCTAGAAGCTTTTGGTTCAATTAGAAATTTGTAACTTATGAAAGTTGGGCATGGCTAATAATAGTACCATCGCATTAGTAATAAACGAATGGTTGAAATTAATTTAAGAATGAATTGCACGGTTTAGATCGTAGTACTATGCATAGTACAACGTTGCATCATATTAAAATATTAACAAGGTCAAATTAATCACACATTCTTTATAGTTTAACCTTAACAAAATAAATCCAAAAAAATTCCAAATCAGTCCAATACTAATCAAAAATTCACAAAAGTCCTTCTTTAAATTATTTTTTCCTAAAATTATATCTGACCAGAGCTCCGGACAGAATGACTGGAGCTCCGGCAAACTTCCAGCTGGAAGCTTCTTCCGGCCATGGAAGTCCGAGCTTCCATGGCCGGAAGCTTCCAGCAATTTGGACCTTGAAGCTTCCAGATTCGCTGGACTCCCATGGCCGGAAGCTTCGAGCTTCCATCGGATCTTGCAGCCATGGAACAAGTTAAATCCATTAGCCGGAGCTTTGAGTTGAAATTCAAAAGGCAGCCTTGGAAGGAGCTTCGGTGTTGGTGGTTGTTAGGTGGTGGTGATTAAGTGATGGTGATAATTGAAGAAGGTGAAGGTGAGTTTGGGAAAGAAGAATACATTTGAGTTTAAAGTATAAAGAGATTAATTAGGAGGGTGATACTTGTAATAATGTATATTTGAATTTATAAAATTGTTTAAATTATTTAAATTATTAATAAATTATTTTTTAATTATTATTTTACGACATTTGTTCAATTTGGAATAGTGTACTATTGTTAGTACAGTGCGGCGTGGTACTGAGATTACCCAAGCCCATGAAAGTTACAGAGTTTTTCTTTGGTGAGATAGTAGTCGTACATTAAAGTGTTTACCAAATATACCCATTAATTTCTTATTTAGTTCTTAATTTATATTCAATTTATAAAATATATAATTATAAAAGAAAATTCTCCCATAATATAATTAGAAATAAATGATGATTTACCATTATACCCTTTTACTAAAAAAAAAGTAAAGTATTATTTTTAATAACAACCACCGTCGGACCTCCGACCACCACCCATCACCGCCGGATCTACGGCCACCACCTCCGGACCTCTGGCCATCGTGATTTAATTAAAAAAATTTAATGTTATGACTGAGATTAGCCAAGCCCATAAAAGTTACAGGGTTTTTCTACGGTGAGATAGTAGTCGTACATTAAAGTATTTACCAAATATATTCTTTACTTTTTTATTTAGTTCTTAATTTATATTCAATTTATAAAATATATAATTATAGAAAAATATTCTCCCATAATATAATTTGAAATAAATGGTGATTTACCATTATACCTTTTTATTAAAAAAAAGTAAAGTATTATTTTTAATTACAATCACTGCCGGACCTCTGGCCATCATAATTTAATATTGTGACTAACAAGAATTGAACCCAACATTTTATGAAATCAAACCCAACATACATACCATCATACTACAGGTCTACAAGACTAAAGTACTACATGTCTACAACTTAACTATAAGCCTATATGATACATCCTTAACTAAACCAACAAAAAGAGAAAAATAATAAATATCCAAAAAATATCACATTTTTTGTTTATTGTCCAGGAATTCTTTTATAGCATCGATTGTTTGGTTCCCTTTTTTCTTTTTTTTTTTGCTTTAGATTATCATTGCAACTAATAAAAAGGTATTTTTTGAACATTCAGGCTAAGCCGTAGTTATGTGCAATACTTTTAGTCCATCTTTCCATTATGCACTCCTTAGGAATAGACTTGAACTGCATCGATTGAATGCACTAAAAATATTTTTTACATTTGAAAGAAACTTTTATCTTACTAAAGAAAAAATAAATGCAAATAACTTCTCTAATTATAAATAAAATACATGTAATAAATATAAATTTTACGAACAGTACAATTTGGAAGAAATGACAACTTATGTAATTCAATATTGGTCATACGATCACCATTCATGATGTTTAGAATAATAAATAGACAAAATTTTAATGGTCGTTTAGATACTTAATCAATCATAATGAAAATTATGTAGACATTATGATTCTGGTTTTGTAATGTTGGAATTGAGAAATAGATAGCAAGGTAAAAACGTTAATTTCAAGAGCTAAAGAAAAGCAATTGAAAAAACTCTACTCTAATTTAGTAGTGTTGGAATTGAGAAAATGGATGATAAGGGCAAACTGTTAATTTAAGAGAATAATTATAATTCCACAATATTCTGGGGGTAAAAAATAAGTAAACAGGTACAGAAAGTTAAAAGAAAATTTTGACTTAAAGAGAATCGCTCCCCTAATCTCCAGCTAGATTACCAGTAGACCAAAGTTGCTCATGTGCTTAATTCGCTCCGTCAATATACTTAACCGCGTTTGCTGAAGATGTAATTAACTTACAAACAAACCCTTGTCCCAACTCAATTCTCAAGTTAAGGTCCTTTCAATTTCTACACGATTTCAATCAAGTCCCTGTAAATCGGCAAAGTTTTGTATCCCCGAATTTCTCCATTCCAAATCCAAGTAAAGGTTTGTGCTACTTCCTAACACCTTCTCCTATCCAATTTGCACAAGATTAGGCCACCAAATCCACCAAACAAACAATAATTTCGAAATCCATTTCAAAACGAAACAACAAATTCGACCTTGTTTTCCTTTCGTTCTTCAACATATCACCCCGATAATCCGTTGTAGTCTGATTACCTGGATCGAAAAGCGGTGGTCGGGTGGTGGTGGCGCCGCCGTTTGCCGGTGGTGGTGCCATTGCGTTGCTTTTTTTCTTCCCCATCTTAAAGCATATCCAAACTTACTTATCTTTACTATACAGTAATTATAATTTTATTTTATTTTATTTTACTTTTATATGAAAATTGTTATTCTTAAATTCAAGTTTTGCATTATGTATAAGGGGTAAAATTGAAATTTAGCTAGTACGAGTACTTTTGAGTTGTCGTACATAGAAGGAGTAGGCGTACATTGAATCAACGATTGAGATTAGATCTTAACGGTAGTACGACTACTAACTCATTTTAACAAGTAGTACGACTACTATCTCATCTATAAGCCCCCAAGTTACAAATATTAAACATGGCATTTGTTGCTTCATAAGTAATAAGATTACTCTTGTGAAGTAGTGGAGGTAATGGTGTAATGTTGCTCCATAAGTAACAAAATTATTCTTGTGAAGTAGTGGAGATAGTGGAGCATAAGTTACAAAAGATTTTAATGAATTAGTTTAATTAAGAATGAAGTTACATTCTCATTTCCTCACCTATAAAATGGTCTCACTTGTAATGGAGAAGAGTAGAAGAAACCATCATCTTCTCTTCTCTCTTTGTTACTTGTTCTTATCCACTCTCCTTTCGTATAATCGGGGCTCCAGTTTTGTTCGCCAGGAACATCTAGCAAGTGCAACTAGTTGTTAAGGTTCAACCTTGTATTCTGGGAAACAAGCGTTCCACGATATATCAAGCATCGTAGTTAGAAGACGTACTTGTTTTAAGGAAAATGTGCTAGCACATGCCTTGGATTTGTATTTGGTTATAAGGATGATTCAATTACTGGTTTTCCCCTATACATTATAATTCATTATATATATATATATATATATATATATATATACATATACTAATATCTTCAATTTCTCTTATCAGGTGCAACAATCTTAAAACAATTACGGAGTGTATTCTCTTATCATTTGGATTCGAGTCTATATTATTTTGATATTGGAGATATTAATTTATGAATTTCTTGTGTAGAAAAAGAAGAAGAAAGAATTGTAATCGGTTGATTTCCAACAACAAGTTTTCCTTGATGGTCTTCCTCGTTTTGTGATATCAATTGGAGGGAAATGGTAAATATCTAAAACCATTTTTGATTTGGTGAGTTATGGGAATTGTTGGAGATGTATTAGGTAATTCTTAAATTACTACACTTCTTTTGTTGGATTACAATTCTGATGATTTATGTATGTTACATTGGCTTTAGTATGATTTTGAACATTGAATTTAAAGTTTTTGTGAAACATAAATCTTTCTTTTGAGACAGATAAACGGAATTATGCATGTAGTAATTGCCATGTAAATGGATTTTGGTATTGATTTTTGTTGGTTGTGAATAATAAAATCTTTTACTTATATTCAAAATTCTTTTGGAATTACAAGGCATGAGACTCTTTTTAGTAGACCATTAATATTGACAATTAATGGGATGTTTTAAAATGAACTTTAATCCAATCACTTGTGACGGAATTATTGAAAAATCTTTCGTGTGATTTTGAGTTCAAAGTAAAAAAGGCCAATTTGTTCATCTTGATGGTTACGTCTCAAAAGTATTGTTGATACATCATGATTAGTCGTGAATACTTCACATAATATATGATATATCATTTGATCATGTTGGGTCTTGTGGGTTTTCTCACCACGGAGACTTGTTAAGATCTTGAGTGTGAGTTTAAACATTGAAATTGCGAGTGACATTGAATTATGGAACCTCTTATACATTGTTATATATGAGATGAAGCTTTTTGGTTTAGACACCAAAAGAGTGGATCATGGCACTAGTACGTACTACCAGTCACGTGTACTTTATCCAACTATATTTTCTAAGTTGGATGAAAATGAGATAGTTGAAAAGGTTGTACATGGAGAATTCTGATTCCTATGACATCAAGGTCATGAAAAGTTGATTTTGAAATGACATCTTGGCTCAAAATTTTCTTAACAAAATGTTATAATAAGATTATGAGTATTTAATTTTTGTATTCTCTCCTAATCAAATATGACATATGTATTTTGTTTGAGCCCTATTAAAGTCACTTTGACCGTGAACGATGTGTATGTTGTCCAAGGTTTAGTCACCGAAGGCATGTTCAAAATTACATTGGTTGTTAACAACAATGCTAATGGAAAAGTTATGAATTCTATGTACACTTATTTGAGTCTTTTGACTCATGTTATGGTAGACTTGGACATGTTAATTATGATACTTTGAGAAAATTAATTAACATGAAATGTTAACCGACGTTTCATATAGATGACTAACTCAAGAGTAAAGTTTTATTATGTGAAAAAGTAAAGTTGACGAGTTCTTTTCAATATGTTGAAAGGAAACTGTACTATATGATTTAATTCATACATGTGCGTATGGTTTTAAATTAAATCTAATGTGTGTGGTTAACATGGTTGTCATTTCTTTTAATAGTGGATCTTCCTTAGGAAGTTAACCGATAGGTTACAAGTGGATTTTCAAGAGAAAATTGAAGTTTGGTGGAACTATTGATAAGTTGAGACATATTATGTGTCGAGATTAACATCCTTTAGGATGTTAATTGTGTTTTCTTCTTTGCGAAATCTTGAAGTTCACCAGAAGGATGAAAGTACCGTTTTTCTAAATGGTGATTTAGAAAGAACGAATTTAAATGGAACAAACTGGAGGGTTTTCTGCATTCGGTCAGGAAAATGGGGTTTGTAAATTGGTGAAGCCTGTGACAAGCACTTTAAGCAGTTGTGTGAGCAATTGATAATGCAATGATGGAAAGTGAATGTGTTTACATAAATGAAGAATAAGCTGACAAATGTGTTTACATAGTCATTTTATGTCTTTATGTTGATGGCATGCTTATCATTTGCAGTGATGATAAAATGGTCAAATCTACGAAGGATATTTTAAAATTCATATTTGATATGAAAGACACGGGTGTAGATGATGTAATCTGTGTGATTCATGTTATTAGAACACCAATGTGTTGATGTTGAATAAGTTTCACTATGTGGACATGATTCTTAAGAAAATCAACAAGGGCGGCATTAAAACAACTAGAAATTCACTGGAACCAAGTGTTCATGTTGCGAAAAACATTGTCTTGGGAGTATCTCATGTTGAATAATACTCTATGATAATTGAAATCATAATGTGTATGATGAATTGCACAAGACTTGATCTTGCATGTGTTGTAAGTAAACTAAGCCGTTACACGAAAAATCAAGGAGTTAGTCATTGAAGGCTATAATAAGAGTACTGAAGTACTTTAAGATTTTCTCGTAATTGTGGGCTGCAGTATACTAGATATCATGTTGTGCTAGAATGGTATGCGGATGCAAAATGGATCTCTAATTTCAAGAATGTTAAATCCAATAGTGGATATTGGTTTCAATTTCGTGGGGTTCAAAAGTTTCTTGAAATTTTCTAAACAAATGATTATAATGAGATCCATGATGGAAAAAATTTACTACGTTGAACTCATGTGTAGAGGAAGCCAGGTGGCTACACGTATAATTTTCACATTCTTCTATATTGGCCTGAACTTGTGCCAAGCAATATGTTTGCATTGTTTTAGCCAATATGCAATTGGTAGAGCACAAAGTTATTGGTATAACGGTAAGGCAATGACATATTTATCAAAGGCATAAGTCCATAGACAACTTCTCACGACTAGTATTATCTCGATAGACTTTGTGGTGTCTAAAGATAATTTAGCGGATCCATTAACCAGAAGGTTATGTCCTGAGATGATAGCAAAGTCTTCTGCTGGAATGGGATTGAAGACTTTGACTTGTGATTGATGCGAAGGTAAACCTAATCTAGTTTACTGGAGATCCCAAGATCTAGGTTCAAAAGGACAACCTAATTGTATCGATGTGGAGTTCATTGTGGGGGTTTACATATTTACAGTGACGAGAGTTAAAGAGGTTAAGCGTGTGGTTTTTAATGATTCTTACTAGTAACTTTGTTACACGGAGTAAGGGATCACCTATGTGAGAATGAAACGTGGGCCGCTTCAATAAGAATTAAATCCCAAATTCTTGTATGCTCTTGCAGAACCAGAAAAGGTGTTCATGGCCTAAACAAACACAATCATGAGAACAAATCTATGCCAGAGAGAAATCTGTGTGGAATACATCGTCATTACATAAACAGCAGAACAGTTCAAGGACATCATATCTATTGGTCAGCCATTAAAGAAGATGCATTCTTACAAGGGAGGGTTCAAGGGTGGTTACACCTACCTATCTTATGCAGGTTTCGATCGTGGGGTTATATGACATGAAGATGAAGTTTTTCTTCATGTGGGGGATTGTTGGAAATTATGAGAAAAAGTGAAGTAAATAATGCCTTGAGAGGTGTAATTACATTGAGATCATTTTTAATTATTTATTGTTAGTTAAGAAGATAAAATATATATATATATATATATATATATATATATATATATA